>VMDO01017821.1:0-43891 GCA_007922755.1 Pedetes capensis
CAACCAGAGTGCTCCTTGGAAGCAAGAATGGCCAGACTGTGTCTTACATATTTCGGACATGTAGTCAGGAGAGATCTATCCCTGGAGAAGGACATCATGTTTGGGAGAGTGGCAGGTCAATGCAAAAGAGGAAAGCCCTCCACTAGATGGATTGACACAGTGTCTGCAACAATGGGCTTAAACATAAATAAGATCGTTTGCTTGGCACAGAATCGGCAAGTGTTTCAATCTGCTATACATAGGGTCGCTATAAGTCAGACTCAACTCGACAGCACCTAACAACAACAACAACAACTGTGATGCTGAAATCTATGTCACTGGTATTACAAATAGCAACAGAGTCATCCATGGTGGACACGTTTCAACTGAGCTTCCAGATTTAGACAGACTGGGGAGAAGGACCTGGGATCTCACTCCCCAAATAATTAGCCATTGAAAATCCTATGAATAGGAGAGAAACACTATCAGATATAGTGTTGGAAAATGAGTCCCCCAGGTTGGAAGACATTAAAAAGATGACTGGGGAAGAGTCACCTCCTCAGAGTAGAGTTGAGCTTTATTATAAGAATGGAGTAAAGCCCCAGGGACCTCCATTTGTTGATGTGGCATGATTCAAAATGAGAAGGAACAATTGTAAACATCCATTAATGATTAGAACATGAAATGGACACAATTTGAATCTAAGAAAATTAGAAATCATCAAAAGTGAAATGGAGCACATTATCATTGACATTCTAGGCATCAGTGAGCTAAAATGGACTGGTATTGGGCATTTTGTATCATATAACCATATGGTCTACTATGCTGGGAATGACAAATTAAGGAGAAATGGTGTTGCATTCATCATCAAAAAAGACTTCTCAAGATCTGTCCTGAAGTATAATGCTGTCAGTGATAGAATAATATCCATACACCTACAAGGAAGCCCAGTTAATATGACTGTTATTCAAATTTATACATCCACTACTATGGTCACATTGAAAACCACTATGGCCACAAATGAAGAAAGGGAAGATTTTTACCAGCTTCTACAGTCTGAAATTGATCTAACATGCAATTAGGATGCACTGATAATTACTGGTGATTGGAATGCAAAAGTTGGAAACAAAAGTTTCAGTAGTTGGAAAATACGGTCTTGGTGACAAAAATGATGCTGAGATCACATGAGAGAATTTTGTAAGACCAACAACTTTTTCACCACAAATACATTTTTTCACCAACTTATACAGTGACTATACAGATGATGGAGAACCTCAATATCAGAAGTCAGAACAAGACCAGGTGCTGCTTGTGGATCAGACTATCAACTGTTCATATACAGGTTCAAACTAAAACTGAATAAAATTAGAACAAATTTATGAGAGCCAAGGTATGAACTTGAGTATATTCCTCTTGAGTTCAGAGATCATCTCAAGAACAGATTTGATGCATTAGACACTAATGATTAAAGACCAGATGAATTGTGGCATGACATTAAAGATATTATTCATGAAGAAAGCAAAAGGTTATTTAAAAGACAAGAAAAAGAGACAAGACCAAATTACATGTCAATAGAGACTTTGAAACTTGCCCTTGAATTTTGAGATGCGAAGGTAAAAGGAAGACATGACTAAGTTAAAGAACTAAACAGAAGATTTCAAAAGGCAGTTCAAGAAGACAAAATCAAATATTATAATGACATGTACAAAGATCAGGAGATAGAAAATCAAAAGGGAAAAACATAGTCTGTTTTTCTCAACTTGAAGAACTGAAGAAAATATTCAAGCCTCAAGTGGCCATAGTGAAAGATTCTATAGGGGAAATATTAAGTGATGCAAGAAACATCAAAAGAAGATGAGAAGAATATACAGAGTCGTTATACTGAAAGAATTGGTAGGTAACCAACCATTTAAAGAGGTTGCATATGATCAGGAACCAATGCTACTGAAGGAAGAAGCAGAAACTGACTTGAAGAAATTGTCAGAACACAGGACTCCAGGAAATGATGGAATGACAATTGAGACACTTCAATAAATGGATGTAGCACTGGAGGTGCTCATTTATCTATTGATGTTATAGTTGATACAATTTCTCATTATTTGAGGATGAACTAAATCAGGCTGAATTGTTGTGTGTGGGGCTCAAAAAACAAGACACCATTTGCTGTGGAGTAAGCTGATAAAATGCAAAGCATAGGCTTTGAGGTCAGAAGTTCAGACTTGGAGTTCAGGATGTATCTAACTAGCTGAGCAGCCTTAGCTGAGTCAGTTAGCCTCTGTAAACCTCAGTACTTTCTGTATTAAAGTGAGTCTAATATGGTTTAAAGAAATAAAAAGTAACTTTCTAAATAATGTGGTTTTGTTAGGTGCCATCTAGGCTAACAAAACCATCTAATGTGGTTTTGTTAGGTGCCATCATAGTGACCCTATGTACAACAGAATGAAAGAGACACTGTATCTGTCAGTGTTTCTCTGCTACTTGTAAGATTTTCAATGGCTGATTGCTTTGAGATTGTTTCAGGAATGGACTGCCTGGTCTTTCTCCCATTTTGCGGTGCTGGGGATCAAACCCAAGGCCTCAGAGAGTGCAGAGCAGCACAGTACCAGCTGAGCAAAACCCCAGCCCTTTTCTAAATAATAAATCATTGAAAATTGCAAAATTTTCTTCTGAGTAAAAATAGATTGTAAAAAGAAAAAAATAAAGTCTCTGTTTTTTTAGCAAATATCCATATAATAAAAATGTTGTTGTTGTTAGGTGCCATCAAGTCGGTATCTGACTCATAGCAACCCTCTGTACCACAGGGAAAACACTATTGTCAGTGCTTCTCTGCTGTTCATAGGGTTTTCAATGGCAGATTGATTTTTGGGAGGGGGTTGCCAGGTCCTTCTCCCAAGCCTACAGCTTCTGGTGTTCCCAGGCGGTCTCCCATCCAGGTACTAACCAGGCCCGACCCTGCTTAGCTTCTGAGATCTGATGGGATAGGATGCCACAGGGCTATGGCTGCAGACAATAAAAATGTAGACAGCTATGTAGACAGCTAAAATATAAAGTGGAACATAAAAGTAAGGGAAAAATTGGAACTTAGTCTTGAAATTAGGTTGTAACATAATTTATTAACTTATTTTTTGCTTTTCCTGAATTTATCTCTTTACCATGTATTACTGATATTGATAAATTGCTTTAAATTATCATATTTTTAAAGGATAAAGATGAAGTCCTAAAAGATGAGTTGGATAGTAATGGCTTATCTTGGAACTCAAATAAACTAATATATATGTATTGTATATGAAATCTAAAGTGCTATTTTCATTTTTGTTATTCTCTAATGCTAGCTCCAGGCTACAAATCAAAAGAGAAAATAAAACAACACATCCTACTCTGTCTCTGGAGAAAAGATGGGAGTGAATATTATTTTTTACTATATTTCCCCCTGCTTATTTTATCTGGATCTTTGAAAAGCTGCATTCATCTGCTATTTTAGCTTTATCCTACCAAGATTTCCAAATTTTATATCTTTAGGCTTTTACATTCATGTTAAGAATTGAGAAAAACAATAGCTTTTGTAGCCTTGGCCATCCTTAATTTAAGTGAATAAGTTACAGAACTTGGTCATAACTTTGGGAATTTAATTTCCACTGACTACAGTTAAGGGCAGGGGCTGGAATTTAGCTCAGTTGGTAGGGCACCGCTCTGCAGTCTCTGAGGTCCTGAGTTCGATTCCCAGTACTGCAAAAATGGGAGAAGGACGTGGCAATCCACTCCCAAGGCAACCCCAAAACAATCAGCCATTGAAAACCCTATAAGGGTTGCTTTGAGTCAGATATGACTCAAGGGCACCTAATAACAACTACACTTAGAGGACCATGTGTCTTTATTTTTTATAGTAACTTGGTTTCTGCCTGCTCTTCCATCAAAACAATGGCCTGGTCTTTTGTGGATTAATAAACCACTAGAAAGCAAAAATAATGGATCTCCACAATCTGATAACTCCCACCTGAGAATTTCCCAAGCATAGAGTCCCATAGGATCATGGCTGGTGCAGGCTAACCCTCAGTTTTGTTCATACTAAGTAAATAGTCACCCTGAGTAAACCAAATAAGGTAATAACTATTGGCTATTTTGAAAGTGTGAATTCTGAAAAGAATATGGCAACTCAGCAAAATGTTTGTGAAGAATAGCACAATGTCAGTTTCTCTCTCCCAGAAGTCATTAAGAAACAAAGATGAGAAACTTTTTGCAGCCCAGCTCAAAATTATCTATATGTGCATCTTCCAGGATATCTTAATATTCACTAAGTTACTTTAAGACAATTATCACTTTATGAAATGGGACACATACAATGATTAATCATGGTATAAAGACTATAATATTTTACGAAGTTATGTCCTAGGAAAGGTTTATAAGAGTGCTTTTTGAAAAGGGTATATCTATTTTGGCTTGCTTAGTTTAAGGAGATTTCAATTCTTAATAATAAATTATTTCCTCTTGGCTGAATTCAAATTCAAAGATTCTCAAGTTAAGAAGACATTTCTTTATGGGTTCCTACTTTGAAGTGTCTTTTTTCTCTGCAGCATTGGAAGGTTTTTCTTGGTGGTACTTCAAGAAATAGAAGTAAAATCTTATTTTGTACCCAGGCTTTTTACTGTCTATGTTCTGATTTTGCCAGAAATGTAAGCACATTATTAGGCACTCCTAAGTTTTGAGACTATCTCAATGTCTTTTCAATACCCTTAATACACTCAATCATTTTCTCTGATGGAGCAGGAGCTGGCCAGCTGCAGTATATTCACAAAAAAGCAGTATCTCAGGACTTTCTGAAGTACCTCAAGGGCTATGAATTGCATATACAGGCACTTTAAAAATCACTTACTAAAAGACATTTTGTAGAGGCAGACAAATTGCGGAGAGTTCCTCTTCTCTGGAACTAGGGTCATGGTTAGTGAAGGACAACAGAATTTCAGTGTTCATCTGCTCCTGGCAGGGCATTTTTCACACTGCACAAACCAGACTACCATGTAGAGGACCCTGGGGATATGTTCACTTTCAACTTCCTTCTCCAGCCATCCCTGAGCCCACAGGCATGTAAAATGACCCCACAAGACATCATTTCTTCAGCATCGGACATCTTTCCAGTTTCTTTCTCCCAGGCTTTCTTCAAATGTTCTCTCTCTTCTGTTCTCTATAGTTCTCTCCAGTTCACTGAAATGAATAAAATTCTCCCTCTCTGTCCAATGACTCTAAGACTTTTTTGTCTGAGGCCCACCAGTCATGTGAATTCTCAGTTAAGTCCTCATTAAACTCCAGTTATTTGTTAAAATTATATTTATGGCTAACAAATACTACCATCCCTTAACTCAGTGGTTATTAGTAAGTAGCCTTTAGAGATACACACAAATAAATACAAATACACACAAATAGTGTGCAGCTGATGGGAGAAGGACCTGGCAATCCACTCCCAAGGCAATCTCGAAACAGCCATTGAAAACCCTGTGAGGGTCACTATGAGTCGGATACCGACTCGACAGCACCTAACAACAACAACAACAAGTGTGCAGCTGTAGCTTTGTGGTATTTGATCCCGTCAGATCTTGGAAGCTAAGCAGGGTTGGGCCTGGTTAGTACTTGGATGGGAGACTGCCTGGGAACACCAGGTGCTATAGGCTTGGGAAACGGACCCAGACCCGGTGACCCACACCCAAAAATCAATCTGACATTGAAAACCCTATGAACAGCAGAGAAGTACTGATGATATTGTTTTGCCTATTGTATGTAGGGTCACTATGAGTCAGATACCAACTCAACAGCACCTAACAACAATAACATACAAATAAAAATCTAGGGTACCACAAGTCATTTGCTACTGAGAAAAAAAAAAAAGACATACTTTGAGATGAGTTTATGGCACATCAGGAGGACACTTGCGGCATGCCTGTTGGCTGTGAACCATACCTTGAAAATCACTGACTAGAGGGATGGCTTCTTTTTTTGATTCAGCTTCTCAGGTTGGTAGATCACCTTTCCTGTTTCACTCTTTGCCACGATGAGGGCATCCTGACCTTATACCCTAGCCAGAAATCCAGAGCTGCCCTGGCCTCTCCTTCCAAATCCCCAATTTCTCAGTGGAGTCCCTCTCTGGGAACGAGAGTCAGGTATTACCCTCTAACCGGGAACACTCCAGCTAGCCACCCTGCAGCATCTGTGATGGCATAATGGGAGGACTTGAGTGGACCTGGTAGAGGGAAATCAGAAGAGCTGGTCCTAGGCCACCTCTGCCATGCCAGCTACCTGACAGTAGGCAAGTTACCTCATTTCTAAGATTTCTGCTTAATAAAATGGAAATAATACAAAGTCCTATGTTTGTTGTGAAGATCAAATGAGATAATGGAAGTAATAAAGCAGTGTAAGGTATAAATTCATTTATAAAAGTAATGTATAGGTGATATTTCGCAGAAAGGTAATGTTCATGCAAACATCTGGACTATTTCACATACTAAGTATAATGATAGTAAAATTGCTATACTGTATAAACATGACCAACAGTCCAGACTGTCCACAATGGAGTTCAAATGCAAAGACCACTGAGAAAGAGTTGTAAATTCCTGAGTCCACAAGCACATACCTCTGTGGCCCTGAATGTCCCCCCTTGCCCTCTTTTTATTTTTTCCTTCTCATGGCTTAGAGAGTTGGACTTAATTCAGATTAATCCCAAACATTAGAAATAAATGGCTTTCTTTTTCTTTCTCTTTTCTCTTTCTTTCTTCTTTCTTTCTTTTCTTTTTTCTTTCTTTCTTTCCTTCTTTCTCTTTCTCTTTCCTCTTTCTTTCTTTTCCTTTCCTTTTCTTTTCTTTTCTTTTCTTTTCTTTCTTTCTTCTCTTCCATCCCACTCAAGTTTAGGACCTCCTAGAGGACAGTGGCTAAAGAATGCTAGGAATTCTTCCCTCCACCCATTCAGGAATGTGTCCTGCTTGGGAGCTTTCACAGGAATGTGAGGGCCAAAGCTAGATAAAGCCTAGCCCTTGAACCAGTCAGGGCTTGGGGATGTGGGCTGTATAGAAGGGAACCCTCATCTAGAATCAGACTCTACTCAACATCCCCCAGAGGCTGCTCTTAGGCTGGCAGAAGGGGCTAGAACTGGAGATATAGGACTAAACTCTGCAGCCACTGAGTGAAGACAGCTCAGCTGAAACAGTTCAAACAATATCTCAGCAGTGTTTTCAATCTTTGAGGGAAAGCACAGGGTCATGGTACATGGCTGATACTCTAGGGCTTCTAGTTTGCACATTAAATGTCCCCGAAAGTCTTATGTATTAAAAGACTGGCCTTTGGGTTGGCACTATTGAAAGGTGGTGGAACATTTAAGAAAGAGGTCCCAACCCCCAGGTACCAGTCCATGGCCTTTTAGGAACCAGGCTGTACAGTAGAAGGTGAGTGGTGGGTGATTGAGTAAAGCTTCATCTAAATTTATAATTGCTACCCATCACTTGAGTCATCCCCAAACCATGCTCTTCCCCCTATCTGTGGAAAAAATTAAAAAATTGTCCTTCATAAAACTGGTCCCTGGTGCCAAATAAATTGGGAACTGATCCTTTAAATGATGGGGCTTGGTGGGAGGTATTAGGTCAGGGGGGTGAGCCCTTGAAGTTGGTCTCTTTCTCTCTTTCACTTTCTAGCTTCCATGAGGTAAACAGCTAATTCCACCATACACTCCTGCTATGATTGTGCTGTCTTGCTACAGTCCCAAAAGCTACCAGGTCAATGACCATGGACTGAACTTCCAAAACTATGAGTAAAAACAAAAAACAAAACAAAACAACAAAAAAGCTGCCTCCTCTTTTTAAGTTGATTATCTCAGGTGTTTTGTTACAGTAACACAAAGCTGACTAACACAAAGGCCATTCTTTGGAATCAGCACAGACATGGGCTTGAACACAATCTCTGTTATTGACCAGTTAGCTGTATGATCCAGGTTAGATACTTGTGAGCTTGAGATTTCCCACCTATGTAATGGAAATAATGATAGTACCTAACTATTATGGTTCTGGTTATGTATATATATATATAATATATACATTTATTATATATAATATATGTATTATATATATACATATATATATTATATATATCTCCATATATATATCAGCCCAGAACCATAATATATATTATATATATATATATATATTCAAAGTATTACAGTATACAATGTGTTTTCATATTTGTTACCTCTTTTTAATTGCATTAAGCAATGATGTGAACTTGAACATTCTAGGAAGAGTTTGTTGAAATATTCATCTTTTAGAACAAGTAACAGATTGTCAGCTTTGGCAGTTATCACAGGGTCTTGTATGAGCTCTTGCTCACACTCTGCCCCTATTGCTATTTTTGCAGTGAGGTTCTAGTTATGAGCAGCCTGTCTTCCATGAGCATACTGGATATATTAAATCAGAGTAGGTGCTCACTCAGGTACCAACAGGAGCTTAGAAGAAGTTGTTGTCAGAGGCCAAAGACTTTAGGGATTCTGTCAGGTAGAGTTGCTCCAAAGAACCCTCTGGAGCAGCCAGGCTGCCTACTTGATCTCCCATGCCTGACTCTGAAAGTTTTACCTTACTGGGAGAAAAGGTGCCATGCCTAGGCCCCTAACAGGGTTGTTTTTGCCTGCTGTTTGCTTCTGCCAGTTTTCCTGGGGAAAAAATGGAGGCAGGTGTCTGTCCATCCTGTCCCTTGCTTTGTTCAGAGCAGAACTCTTGGCATTTTGTTCTACAACCTGGCCCTGAAACTTGGTATTCTTGAAGCCATGGTGCTTCTCCACTTCCCCAGATCTTGAATCTTGATCTCTTCAATTAGATGGGATCTGCTGAGTCCTTCTAAAGGCTTTGTCTTAGATTTTCAGTTTTCTTCTGGCATGGATGAGATGCAGCTCTTACCTATTTCCTAAGGTGTCCACAAGCTTCTTGATAGTTCTTTGTTTTTTATAATATCAACTGTGGATTCTGGACATGAAGACAGATGGGAGCAAACTTATCTCTCCACTGATTGCCTTAATACTTCCAGGCAGCTCCCTGCATAATGCCATCCACCTCACACTTCATGAACCTCAGAGAAGTTTTATCCTTTATTGTTAATAAGAACACACTATTAAAAAACACACATGAAAAGCCATTGTTTTATTGACTTAAAACTCTTAAGAGCATGACTAGCTTTTAAATAGTCTCAACACCCTACATTTATTCAAAGTGTTATAGTATACCATGAGTTGTCCTATTTCTTACTCCTTTTTAATTGCATCAAGCAATTAAGCTGGGACCACAGCTATCTGGTTGACAGGGAGGCTAGAGTGTAGATGCCAGGAAAAGGCCTGTATGCGACACTTGGGATGGGGTTAAGGAAGAATTTCCATGCATGAAAGTTTGGATCTGGGGCAAGGGACTAAGGCAGAGTCTAAATGATACAGCCAACTCTCTTATGGTATGAACTGTGCTAGTGCTAGACAGGGATGTTGCAATATATGATTGTATACAGGCTAATGGGTGAGTAAAAGTTGTTTATATTTGGCCAACCCCCATATATAAGGCTTGTTTATGAGAACAGGATCCAGGCCCATGGAAAACAAGATGGTTAAAGAGAGACAGATAGAACACTAGGACCTCTGTCACTAGATAAGATTCTGAGTAGTGTCAGGCATTCAATGATACATTGAAAATACAGCATCAGGCAAATGTGTAACTGATGTTGAAAATCCCTCAGTGCCTGCTTATATTTCTTCTCCAAACACCACTTCCTGGTGATTTGTCTGCTGTACCTTCTATTTATGATCATGATTTGGCTTTGTCCCTTCCAAACTGTTTGAACACTGTAACTGCCTTTAGTTTAGTGCAACAACTACAATCTCCCCATCTCTATTTTTTGCTTATTTGTAGATAAAATTCTTACCCAAGGATATTTCATCTGTCCAAACCCATCATTTTCCTCCCAAATATTCTACTCTTCCAGCCTTCCTTGTTTTACTGACTGGCATCACAGCCAGAAAACTGAGGCTCAGCATAGTTTCCTTTCACTTCTTCATCTGTCATATGTATATATTGCTATGGTGAATATATTGACAAGGAACTGCCACAAAATCAAGCAGGATTCAGAAGCAGGAGTAGAATCAGGAACATCATTGCTGATGTCAGATGGATATTGACCAAAGCAGAGAATACTAGAAAGATGTCTATGTTTTATTGACAACGCAAAGGCATTTGACTGTGTGGTTCACAACAAATTATGGCTAACATTGCAAAGAATGGGAATACCAGAGCACTTAACTGTACTCATGAGGAATCTGTACATGGACCAGGTGATAGTCATTAGAACAGAACAAGGAAACACTGTTTGGTTTAAAGTCAGGAAAGGTGTGTGTCAGGGCTGTATCCTTTCACCATATCTATTCAATCTCTATGCTGAGCAAATAATCTGAGAAGCTGGACTTTATGTAGAAGAATATGGCACTAGTATTGGAGGAAGACTCATTAACAACCTGTGTTATGCAATGGCACAACTCTGCTTGCCAAAAATGAAGAAGATTTGAAACATTTACTGATGAAGATAAAAGAACATAGCTTTCAGTGTGGATTGCACCTCAACATCAACAAAATAAAAATCCTTACAACTGGGTCAGTAAGCAATGTTATGATAAATGAAGAAAAAATTGAGGCTGTACAAGATTTTGTTTTACTTGGCTCTACAATCAACACCCATAGAAGCAGCAGTCACGAAATCAAAAGACACATTGCACTGTGAAAAACTGTTGCAAAAGACTTCTTTTGTGCTGAAAAATAAAGATATCACATTGAAGATGAAGGTGCGCCTGACTCATTCCATGACATTTTCTGTCATATCATATGCTTGTGAAAGTTGGATAGCGAATAAGGGAGACAGGAGAAGAATTAATGCTTTGAATTATGGCACTGGAGATGAATATTGAATATATCATGGACTGCCAAAAAAAAAAAAAAAAAAAAAAAAAAGAACAGACCCATCCTAGAAGAGTGCTCCCTGGAAGCAAGGATAGTTAGAACGCATCTTACATATTTTGGGCATGTTGTCAGGAGGGACCAATCCCTGGAGAAGGACATCATGTTTGGGAGAGTGTATGGGTCAATGAAAAAAAGGAAGACCTTCAACTAGCCAGGCTGACATGATGGCTGCAACAATGGGCTTAAACATAAAGAAGATCATGTGCATGGCACAGTGTCAGGTAGTATTTTGTTCTGTTGTACATAGTGTTGCTGTGAGTTGGACCCAACTTGACAGCACCTAACAACAACAACTGCACTGTGGTCTCATTCTGTGGTAGATATCACCAGTACTTATCAATACCCAATTCTTTTCTTCCTTAGCACTTCTCTTGCTTCACTTCCAGTTAAGCAGAGCCATAATATTAGTTTTGGCCAATGAAATGTGAACAAAAGCTCGTGTATTATTTCTGGGCAAGATAGTGAAAAGCTCTTTCTAAATTCTCTTTACATGAAATATTTCTCTTCTGCTGTATGGAATACAGATATCTTGTGTTGAGATAGTAGAGTCACCAAATCAAAACAGCCTGTGGTTAGCAGTTACCTCATGGTGGGTGACTGTCTTGGAGAGATGCTTGGACCTGCAGCAGATACTACATGATTGAGAAATAAACCTTTATGTTAAGCCACTGAGATGGAAATCATTTGTTACTGTAGTATAACCTAGTATAATATAGCCTGTCCTGACTAATACAATCATCAAAGTCTGCTGAGTTTTACCATATCATATTCCTTGAATCAATCTTTCTTCTTCAGTTCCCTACTCTTCTAGCTCAAGACCTCAACATCTCCCATCCTCTGGGACTCTTGTAAAAACTTTTGAAAAGTATCTTTGTCTCCAGTTTTGCATCCTTCCAACCCATCCTCCAGACAGACACCAGAATGGTCTTTGTATAATTCAATTCCAATCATACATCTTGGATGACTTTATTTCACTGGCTTCCTCCTACTGACGTGATGGATAGTGTAACACGATAGGGCTTTTCCCTAGTCAGCCTCATCTCCAATCTCTGTTCTCTTTATATACAATGCCCAGTGAAACTCAAATGTTTGTGATTTCCAGTATAATCCATGCTGATTCATACATCCATGCCTTTGTTTATAGCATTACAATGATCTAAAATAGCTTTTTTTTAATTGGAAATTTTTAATGTACAACTTAATGTGCTGAAACAGCTTTATACACCCTTCATCCTCTTATTTATATGAGTCACTCTTTATTCATTAAGACTAGGTTGTTCTTTCAACTTTTCTGAGATTACTTCTTGCTGGGTTTATCATCCCTCCTTCATATTCCTGCAGTATCATCTAAATGTTATTGGCCACATTGCATTGCATCTGTTTATGGGTCTTTCTCCTCTGTAAAACTATAAACTTGACTAGGTCAGTACCTGTCAGTCACATGGTGGATGTTCAGTTGCAGGAAATGCCAAGGTAATTGGATTCAAAGATGATGTGGACACTCAAGGCTCATCCTTTGACAAAAGATCCTACTATTATGGAATGTGATGTAGACTCAAAAGTCTAAACCTGACAGCTTCACCACTCTGGTGGATACCAGGTTCAACACAGTTGGGATTGGAGGACCTAAGTTCATGTCAAGCTTAACAAATGGTGGAACCAAGGTAAGAATTATTAACTTTCTGCCCTCATCAAAATTGTCTCAAGAACTGAAGAAACATTGCATTGTAATAGGGACCATGAAGAGACATCATATAGAGGATCAGGTAAGAGAGAAGCAAAGAAGGTGGGACCTAATACAACTTAATAAAATCAAGATAACTGTATGGCTACTGCTACAACTGCACAGTTTGGTTTTCTTAAACTGATATAGTAATACATTCAATAGATTTTTAATACTTGTGATAGTTTTATATTCTACAAAGTAACTAAAAATACTTATTAGCAAATAGTGAGCCATTGCTCCTAGGGAATATACAGGGTTATGTTCCTGTGAGGATCTGGCCACATTTTCATCAACCAATCAATAAATAAGCATGTTTTATGTGTGTTCCTATTTAAGAGCACTTTATTTCATTTCATATGTATTGTCGATTCAATAACATTAAACCCATGGACAATAGCATTATAACTCATGCCTGAACAAAACTTATTGAACACACATATTTTCTCTGTAAGATATAATTCTTGCGCATCAGAAGACTAGATAGCACTTTGTCACTGCCCTCAATGGCCATTTTAAACAGCCAAATCACCAACAAAAAACACAGAAATGTGAAACATATGGCACTAAAAAGGTCATAATGCCAGAGCTAAAACAAGAAGGCAAGAGCATCACCCTGTTTGACCTCAGCTGGGAATGTGGATGTCAGAAAACTCAAATTTTTCACTGCTCTAACATGTTCACAAATGATCAGGAAAGTGCTGAGTTTGGATTTGTAGGTTATAAATACATTTTAATGAGTAGGTAACTCTGAAAATATGGAATCCACAAATAATAAGACTTAACTGTTGTGCTATGGGTTATTAAACACCTACCAGATGGCATTGAACTATGTGATTAACATTTTGCCAGGTTTATAAACTTTTCACTCTTTAAATGAGATAATTAAGAGTTAACATGGTGGGTATATCCTTACATTCATAGATTATCACCATTGGAAAAGGAGGATTCATAATACGATTAGTGCTATATAATCTTTATATCAAGCTTATGGATGCACTATAGCAGATGGGAATTTATAATAGGCTGAGCTTCTGCTCCTCATAAAAGCTTAAAACTTGATAGTTGTAAAAAACAAATAATGCATGGCATACTTTACAACAGGGTTATTTACTAATTATGCTTAAAGAACCATCAGATTGTGTGATAAATTCTGAAGATATTTTTTCTTATAGGAAAACATGCTTAGAAGTAAAAAAGTACAATCATCCAGCTTCTGAATCTACCCAGGCAACATCATGTGGAGCCCAAGAGTCAAGTAGACAAATTCAAAGAGACATATGTCTTTCATGAATTGGTTGACCGAGAGGAAACCAAGAAGTTAGCAAGCTGAATATTTGTCTCTCTAAATTCATATGTTAAATCCTAATGGCCAATGTGAAAGTATTTGGAGGTGAGGCATCTGGGAGGTGAGTAGGCCATAAAAGTGGAGCTGTCATGAATGAGATTATTTTTGTTGTTGTTAGGTGCTGACAAATCAATATCCGACTCATAGTGACCCTATGTACAACAGGTGAAACACTATTGTTAGTGTTTCTCTGCTATTCACAGGGTTTTCAATGACTGTTTTTTGGGGTGGGCTGCTGGGTCCTTCTTCCAAGCCTATAGCACCTAGTGTTCCCAGGCAGTTTCCCATCCAAGTACTAACCAGGTCTAACCCTGCTTAGCCTGTGAGATCTGATGACATCAGATGCCACAGTGGTACAGCTGCAGGCATGAATGAGATTAGAACCCTTATAAAGAATTCCTCTTTATGTCATGAGAAACTACAGCAAGAAGACACTATCTGTGAATCAGGAAGTGGACCCTCACCAGACGCTGAATTTGTTGGCGCTTGATCTTGGATTTCCCAGCCTCTAGAACTGTGAGAAATAAAATTTCTGCCATTTATAAGCCACCCAGTTAATAGTATTATTTTATAGAAGCCCAATAAAGACACATACCGGGTACTTACAAAGTGACAATGAGGTCCAATTATCTCTGTGCCCAGTCTTCCTATCTATAGCTTGCTTTCCAATCAGGTCAGTCTGGATTCTGTTCGAAACTACATGGTGCACATGCCTCCTCTTCATTTTTACTCTTGCCAGAATGTCATTATTTTCCCCAGCTAAATCATCCTTGATTGGTGAGACTCAGTTCAGTCCCACATCTTTGTTAACCTTCCTTGGATCTCCTTGGCTACCTATAGATAATATCCTTATCTATTAGAGGATATGGACCACCCAAAGTCTAACTTACTTGTCCTCTCATCTATCAAAGGTAAATAAAAACACATACCTCTCAGAACTTTTGCTGGAGAGTATGTGAATATCCTGACCTGGCACAAAGATGATGTTTGGCAATGTTGATTCTGATTCTGAACTGTGTTATTAATCTGGTTCACAAGCATTGACCTTTTATTTCTACTTCCTAGGAAGGCAATTTTTGTGAAGGAAAGAAGAACAATTTGTGACAGACCAGGCAACAGCAAGAAAAACCATACATTGGGAAAGTGATATCCACATTTTTAATTTTATGGACCAGTATAAGAATTTATGAAACTGATATCAGGTTGCCTAAGGTTTCCTTTTTGCCAAAAGTTCCCTCAATAACTATTCTTATTTAATCTTTTAAAAATAAAATAGATGTATTATAAAGGCAAAAAGGTAGAAAGGATATAATATCTGGAATTTTTGTTCTGAAAATGCAGAAGCTGAAAATATTCAGCTTCTGAAAAAACTCACTTCATTCATGCATTTACCATTTTTTTCATTCACTGACCAAATATTTACTAAGTGACATGTACTATGAGTCTTTCTAAGCAGTGAGGTACAATGGTAAACTCAACCAGGAAGGTCTCTATACTTGTGGAGCTGCGCTTCTTCCTTCCTTCTTCCCTCCCTCCCTCCGTCTCCTTCCTTCCTTCCTTTCTTCCCCAGAAAACATTGGGGAAAATTTATGAACAACCAGTGCCATTCCACTGGCCCATGCACAGGTATTTGGGAGCTATGGCATAGGGATACTTAGTCACCACTAGTAAGGCCCCATCTCCACTTCTAAGCTCTGAAGGAAGGATCAGGAAATTGTCCCAATGTGCGGAAACTGGAAGTGCAGAGACAGATAAGCAAAGAGAACAAATCTGAGTGAGTCTTGATCTTGAGACAGTGATGTCCAGTCCTCAGCCTGGACCTCAGCCAGCTACTCTTTGTGAGTAGAATTCCCATATAAACAGGAATTCTTCTAGAAGTTACCATTTTTCACTATGAAGGATGATATATATTTAGTTCACAGCCTGAAATATAGGGCACAAGTGATTTGAAACAGTTGTCAAAGTGTGCAGATAAGCCTTCAGAAAAGAAAGCAGGGAAGGGGTGGGGGATGGGTAGAGCCTAAAGTTGGCTATAATTGGGGAGTTCCTCACTTTGTTTTTCACCAGGATTCAAAAGAAAATAGCTGGATGTTGTGAAATACGAGCTTTCAAAAGTGCTATAGAAAACTTTTAGCACTGTTAAATGCTTGGGAATACTCAGCCAACGAAAATAAGACACTTGCTCTTATTTGAAATCTCAAATTAAGCAAATAAAGGTCAGAGTAACAGTTGTGTTTCATTCTCGCATGCCTGAGTGAGAAATCATTGGAGACTCCCCTGGGACAGATGAACTCATATAACACGCTAAATTATTAGATTCCATGGAGAGGGTATTGTGTATATATTGTGCTTTGTTTCTAAAAGTCACAATTAAGGGGATGTAGCGCCTAACATGAAACCATCAGAACTTGTCCTAAAACTTTTCACAGATTGAGGGTCTCTCGGGACAATCTCCAACATTCTCTAAAATGTTTTGTAAAATGGAACAAAAACACATTCTATATTCAAGAGGAACTTTTCAGAACTCACATACGTGTTTTACTGAAGCAAAAAATGTAAAAGCCCTACTACATTTTTTAGGGCCTCCCTTCTGAGAGCTGTTTCTATGACATCCCATTGCAGAGGAAGACAGGAGCAAGGTGTGCAAATGACCACTTCCAGAACACATTGGGAGTACAATCAAAAAGAAAATGATCAAGAAACTACAGGCAGAAGGTTCTTCCTTGTTGTACAAAGATTTACCAAAATTAGCCACAATGTGAAACCTTTAAAGCAGAAATCTTTGAAGTAAGGCAAATGGCCCAAATGCAGAGTTTCAGACAACTTTATCAACTTCCCACTATACACCATAGCAAGCAAATTAATTATTCCCAGATGCTGGGAATGAAGAATGCTGCTGGATTGTTTTGTTTCTCAAACTCTGCAGTATAAACACACACTCAGGATTGCATTCCCTTTTTTGGCTTCCAATATGCAAGTAATTATACACTGCGCAGGATAATGTTGGATGAGCCTTCCTTTGAATACCAAGCAAGTTCTGCGTTCTGTCAGCCTTTTGGATGGCATGCCCACAAACATTTTTCTCTGACAGTCCTTAGTAATAAATGGTAAACAAATTACTTCTAGTTTTTTGAAAAATTCAATAGCAGTGCAAGTCTCATTTCCAAATTATTTCAAACTCCTTTAGAGCTAGAAGGAGCAAATTTTACCTCTAGTATAGCTCCTGTCTTGCCTCAAGAACACTTTTTCTGTAATCCCTGTGACAAGGGGTCAGAATTCATAACAGTGTTTATATTTTTGCCTTCCTCACATTTGGCCAACTTAAAGAGCAGATTATGAATCAACTGTGAGTTGAGAATGTGCTTGGTGTTAAGCACAGATTTGATGATCATGGTCAGAAAAAAGTGAATAAAAAGTTGTATTTTCTATTGCAGCCCCAAATTTTTACAGGGCAAATGTGCCTTCCATTGGGTGAGTTATGGCAGGTTTTTGGAACTACTGGGGCCTTCAAATTTCATGGAGTAAATAAACTCAGTGGATTGCTCTAGGTCTTCAAATAATGAAGCTCAGGTGTAGGGGTGTGTGTGTGTGTGTGTGTGTGTGTGTGTGTGTGTTCGTGTGCATGTATGTGCATGTGGGGTAAAACTCTGGGGAAGAAGAAGATAAGGAAAACAGGGAATGTCTTAGGAACTATTAAAGAAAAAACAGATTTTCTACAGAAGGGAAGTTCTGTAGTCCTGCCAACTGCAACACAAATGAGAAGGAAAGTTCAAGCAAAGTTGATATCTAAAAATAAATAAATAAAAGGAATTTCAATGAGAAAACAATATTCAGTGAAGCCCAGAGGAAAATGCTCATTCAGAACTGGGCTGCCATCCACTTTCTCTGAAGCTAGCAGCTGCTTGTTATAGAAACCAGCCCATACAGAGGGTCCCTGCCACCAGGGCAACATGAGGCTGTCAGTGCTGGAGTGGCCAAGGCACAATGGGGCAGGTCCATGGCCAGAAGCGCTCTGGATACAGATGAGACAGGTTGTGTGGGTAGATTTTCTTTTTTGCTTTTCTTTTGTCTCTTTTCTTCCTTCTCTTCTCTTCTCTTCTTCCTCTCTCCCTCTCTCTCTCTCTCTCTCTCTCTCTCTCTCTCTCTCTCTCTCTCTCTCTTTCTCCCCACCCCAGGTATATTGGGAGATTTTGATTTCTGGGTTTGTGATTTCTGGGTTGGGTATTAGAAACTTTTCCAACCTAGAATAAACGCTGACTTAAAAAGTCAGATTTTCATACAAACAGTAAAACAGAAGGGAAGTATTGAGTTGTTTAACAGGCAAATAACTTATTTCCAGTTTCTCTCCCTCCTCCTTGCCCATGCTAGGCAAGTGCTCTACCCCTGAGCTCCACTCTCACCCACTTTTTATTTTTTTTTAGACACAAGATCTTGCTGAGTTACATAGGTTGCTCTTGGCCTCGAACTCACAATCCTCCTGCCTCAGCCTCCCAAGTTGCTGGGATTACAGGTATGTGCCATGGAGCCTGGCCTCCAGTCTCTTTTAAATAATCTCTTACAAGTCTTAAGTAGGCACTGGATGCTTACACCTAGTCTCATATTGCAACTTTAAGATGTTTTTGAAATAATGCTTAGCTTCCTTTCTTTTGTGGTGTGCAATAACACATAACCCCAAAAGGAAAAACTTTCAGTCTTGCGAATTGAAAAAATTAGCTGATAATTCATTAAAGATGTTGAAATTAGAAATCTAGACTATGGTTTAAATGTCATATATGTAGAGTCCCAATAAAGCACATTCTAGTCTTGAACTCACTCACCAGCTTGGTTTCATTAGTACTACATGTTTAAAATATATCTACCAGTTAATTACAAAGAAATTAAAAAAATAAGTATCTATCACTTAAGTAACAGTTAAGTACAAAGAAAATAATAACATCCTAATGATATAGCATAGGAAATGATAGCACAAATTGTAGAGTCAAACTGCCTGAGTTCCAATCCTGCCACTAACTATATAATCTTGATCAAATCACTAAAACTCTGTGACTATTTTCTCATGTATAGAAAGGGTATAAAAGTAGAAGTTACCTGACAAAGACTGTTATAGATGTTAAGTGAGTTAATATTTATAAAGTGCTGAGAATAGTGTTTGGTTACTGTTATATAAGTACTTAGAAAATAAATGAGTAAATCAGTAAGTAATTTGAAGGATTTTTTTTTTTTTTTTTGACTCTGGGAAATACCACCATTGGAATTTAGGACAGCATAGTATATTTGTGTATCCGTGCCATGCTCAGTTAATGTTGGGCAAATATCAGCCTAAATCTAAGGCCTGTAACTCACTTGGAATCATGCTTAAGTGCTTGTGAGACTGATACAGTACCTTGTTTGAGAATTTAGCCAATTTGTATGTGTGTTTGGGGGAGATGTTTCCAAAATTAGATAGTAGCTCTTCTGATTCATTTGAATCCCTACAAATGCTTAAATGTTTACTGAAAGCACAAGGCTGGAAAAACCATCACTATATTTATTCTAACAGAAAGGAAGCCCAGCCTCCTGAAGACAGAAAAGGTAGAACATTTTCACTTCTATGATAGGATGGGGCACATCTTTTCTACCAGGGTTTGTTCAAGGACTTTCCATTTAATTCCAGAATTCTACCATGGATACTGAAGAGCCCACTTATGGGATTGGAGATACAGTTCTCATGGTGTTCATTCATATTAAGCCATAAAAGTAGGCTTTTAAAATAAGGCCTGGAATTGCTTTATTATCTACTGTGTGGCCAGCCTGAAACAGACTCTACTGTGCAATCATTTCCTTCTGTTTGCACTTACCTAGTTAAATGTATAAAGAAGTTTTGCTCGTAGGTATCAATGGTTGCAAAATTCTCTCACAGATCTTGTTGGGATAGTTGAATGCTTTCTATTCAAACATGCTAGCCTACCACCCAAAGGCTCTGTGGCTTTCCGGAATCCAGTCTATCTAAAGCTAAGAGATTAGCACTTTAGATAATGTTCTCAAATTAAGACATATACATTCAAGTCTAATAACAGGAACTAGAAGTGATTCTGGGACCTCAAAGAAAGAAATCAGCATTTATTTCAGTTTGCAAAATGGCAAATATCCCTTTTTATAAAATGAGGGGATTTCCCCTCTTTATAAATTTCCAAATGCAGCTATGTAAGTGTGTGTGGGGGAGGGGCTAAAGCATAGGGCCAAGTGCTGGAAGGATCAAAACTGAAGTACATAAATACAATTCATTTTTGAAAATTCACGGTCACCCTAGAGTTTAACACATATTCTGTTTTCTAAGAAAACAAATGCACTATCACGTTCAGTAAAACTCTGTGGAAAATATTTTGAAAGCCAGAAGCAGAATTAGAGAAAGGTAATATTTCATAGCTGAAGGAAACAGGAGCTGCCACTAGAAGAAACTCAGACCAACCAGGTCATTTGAGAAGACACAGAATTGAGTAAATTGGGTTTTCTCTTTTAAGAGGTTTAAATGGAAATCTTTAAAAGGCAGTCTCCTTTTTCTACATCCTACTCTAAGAATTGAAAAGGCCTTATACAAGAATGTTGTATCTAGCATTTGTTGTTGTTGTTGTTAGGTGCCGTGGAGTCGGTATCCAACTCATAGTGACCCTCACAGGGTTTTCAATGGCTGACTGTTTTGGGATTGTCTTGGGAGTGGATTGCCAGGTCCTTCTCCCATTTTTGCACTGCTGGGAATTGAACTCGGGACCTCAGAGACTGCAGCACAGCGCTCTACCAACTGAGCTAAATCCCAGACCTCTAGCATTTAGCATTATTTAAAATAGAAGGGAAATTATGAGGTACAGGGAGAGCTGCATCGGAATAACAGTTAAGAGATCTAGTTTCGCTTTGGTGGCTTGTCAACGTGTGAAAGGTCACTGTCCCTCTCCAAGATATGAATAACCATGGTGGTGGTGGCTGCTGCTACTAATAATTATAGCAACAGAATTAGTGATAGCAGCAGAGCAGCAGAAGTAGTAGCAGCAGTAGCAATAGTAGCAGTAGCAGCAACAGTAGTACTGGTAGCAGTAGTAGTAGTAGTAGTACCAATCGCAATAGCAGCAACAGTAGCAACAGCATCAGTAGCAAGATGCAGCAGCATAGCAGCAACAGCAGTAGAAGAAACAGCAGTAGCTACAGCAGTAGCTGCATCAGTAGCAAAAATAATGGTACTGGTAGCAATAGCCGTAGTAGGAGCAGAAGCAGTAGCAGTAATAAAAGTAGTAATGTTGGAAGTAGTAGTAATAGCAGCAGTAATAGCAAAAGCAATAGCAATAGCAGCAAGAACCAGTAGCAGTAAAAGCAACAGTAATAGAAGTAGCAATAGTAGCAAGAAGCAGAAGCAATAGCATCAGCAACAGTAATAGTACCAGCAGAAGTAATAATAGCAACAGCATAATAGCAGTAGCAATGGCAACAGCAGTAACAGCAGTGACAACAGTAGCAAAAAGTAGCAATAGCAGAAGCAGTTTCCACTTATTAAGAATCTACTGTCAGACACTTGACTAGGAACTATTTAACCTTATTTTACTTAAAGCTCATGTTTCAGAATAGGTATTATTACCTCCATTTAAATATTGAGGAAACTGAAGACCAGAGAGGCTAAGTAATTTGCTCAAGACTCATTTTGCTAGGAAATAGAAAATCTGGATTTTAAATTTGGGTGCATCTGATTCCAAAGCCTTGTAACTCTTTTGGCTAATAGGGTGATGTAAACATTAACATGTCTGCAACCATAGCACCCTGGCATCTGATCCTGCCTGACCTCAGAAGCTAAGCAGGGTGAGCCTGGTTAGTCCTTGGATAGGAGACTGCCTAGGAATGCTAGGTGCTGCAGGCTAGGGAGAAGGACCTGGCAACCCACTTGCAAAACAATCTGCGGTTGAAAACCCTATGGATAGCAGAGACACACTGATAATAGACAGGGCATGATACAGTGTCAGGGAGTGTTTTGTTCTGTTGTAGATAGGGTTGCTATCAGTTGGATTTGAATTGATGGCACCTAACAACAACAACAATAAACATTAACATGCTTATGAATCATTTGGAGAACTTTTAGAAATGGAGATTCTGAGGTAATTGGTCTGGTATGCTACCAGAGACCCTGCCTTTCTCACAAGCTCCCAGGTGATGCTGCTGGGCCAGGAAGCACACTTTGACTAACAAAGAAACAGTAGAACAAAAGTATGCTTCCCATCAGAATGTGTGGCTTCAGTTTATTTATCTGTAGTACAATTGGGTTTGACAAAATTATTTTTAAGGTGCATGCCAGCTATAAAATCCCAGTTTTCAGGATGTAATTTGGTATTAAGAAACCAAATTATACAGGAATAACTATTAGCCACATGGATTTTTAAACTAGTGATTCTGGCTGTGATTTATGTACCTTCCTGAAGCATCTCTGACAGGTGGGGATCAGCCACCCTTACGCAAATTACATTATTGTTAAGCTTTAGGCTGAGCTAAAATCTTACAGAAAGAGTTCAAAGCACTTCTTTACATAAGCATCTTTAAAGATTATGAATGTAAAAATAGTTTCTTATGAGAAGCTTAGATGGCAGGGTTTTTCTTTTTAATAACAGAAATGAGAAGTCTCCAAAACCATAATGGTAGCACAATCCATAAAAATATGTTAATGCCTCATTTTAAAGTCTTACAGAAATTGAGGTTTTCTGAGTTAACAAAATAGACTTCATCACAGATGGTCTGAATGATAAAAGCAACTAGCACACTAGTGTAGCAAGACTAAAAACAACTGCTCTTAGCTGAGCATTCTGGAAGGTTTTAAGGAAATCTTTCTACATATAGCTTTGCTAAGTGTTGAAGGAAAAATAGTTTTGATTGGCAAGGTCACTTCAAATGCTTTCAGTAAAGCTTAAGGCTAAATGATGTGCAAGTTTCACAGAGAAGACATTTCTAATTAAAATGTATTCCCTTATTAAGATGTATTTTCTCATCATATTGTGCCTACACAAGACAATGGCACCAAACAAAGTGGGTTTTGCTTGGTCCAAGTCACCATGACAGATGCCATGAGCTCCTTTTCTAAACTCAAACAAGGGTAGGGGTAGGAATAGAGCATACCAACAGCCCATGAGTCTCTGAGTAAAAAAGAATTTCCCAATGGTGAGAACTGTTAAAAACTGCAACTGGAACCCTTAATTGACGGCTTTAGAAATCAGACATAAATATACATCCATCCGGAGTGGCCTAAGTATAATTGTGTCTGACGACAACTAGTCAGGGAAGATCTGATGTCACAGTGTGCTTTTTAAGGTACTCGGGAGTAATCCATACTTATTTTAGCCAACTCTTTGTTAACCATGGCAGTGATAGTCAAGTTTTTGAAGGGATGAAGCGTTTTTTTTGAAAATAATTTCTTATGAGGAGATCTAGGATGTAAAATAGATAAAAATAGAGCTAGTCCATATGTAGGGCCGGGGCTTAGATCAGTTGGTAGAGTGCTGCCCTGTGCCCTCTGAGGCCCTGGGTTTGATCCCCAGCACCACAAAAATGGAAGAAGAACATGGCAATCCACTCCCCTGAAACAATCCCAAAAGCAATCAGCCATTGAAAACCCTATGAGGGTCCCCATGAGTTGGACTTGACTCAATGGCACCTAACAACAATGGTCCATATGCCGTTTGGGAAGAAGGATTCCCCTTAGTCCTGCTATGGTTAACATAGGTTGTGTTCTAGCTATCAACTGCTGCTTAATACAACACCCCACATCTTAGTAGCTAAAAGCAAAACTTAATTATCTGTCTTAGTTTTATGGCTTGACTAAGCTTAGCCAGGACATTCTTGATTGGGGTCTCTCATACAGTTACAGTCATGAAAGCATCTGAAGGCTCTCCCAGGCTGAACATCCAAAGGGCTCCTTTACTCCCATGTCCAGTGCTTGGTGCTTCAGGGCTCTTTGGACTCTTTCTGTCTCCATGTAGCATCTCGTCATCCAAGGCCCTTCAGTGTGGTTTGGAATCCTCATAACATGGTGATTTCTGGGTAGTCAGATTTCTTACACCGCATCTAACTTCTAAAAGGTGGGAACTGAAATGCCAGGCTAGTTAATGGCTATGCCTAGAACTGTCACAAGGCCACTTCCACTGTATTCTATTGTTGAAGAAATCATGGGGCGCATGATTCATGGCTATTTTCCCATTCAAGGGGTACATTCAAGGGGTACATTCAAGGGGTACAGAAATAACTACCCTTGGTGGGGAAGTAGCAATTTCATTTTGTAGAAGAGCATGTGGGATGGGAGATGCTGTTGCAGCCATCTTTGTAAAATGGCATTTTCCACAGTTAAAAAGCACTATGGAAATAAGAATTTGAGATCATGTGGAGAATCAAAATTTACAGATAATCTTAGGGCCCCCTAAAATATCCTTTTCTTATTATAGATTTTAATGTGGTCTTGTACAAAATTGAAAATAGTAGGTTTTTTTTTTTTAATTTCTGAATCTTCTCAACTGGCAGATATTAATGTTATATCTTACTAGGTAAAATGCTATGGGCTGCTACTTGTCAGGGGAAGAGAAAGAGTGCAAAAAAGGGAAAGTAGGCATATTAATGGAGTCAAAATACAGTTAATCCTCCCCTTCCCTATTTTCCACATCACAGAACACGACTGGCAAAGACATGATGTGGCCCCAGAACATTCAGGCAAGGGAGCTAGAAAGCAACAGCAAAATGGAGCCATTCCTGCTAACAGAAATGCAAGCATCTGGCACTTTGCAGTGTGTCTTAAAAGAACACCTTCTGTAGAAAACAAATAGTAAATTCTTAAAGGACTGCACTTTGAGGATTATACAGGCAAAACCTATAAAGTTGCAATTAGAACAAAAGGCCCTAAAAAGCAATATGGAATCCCAGCCTACAGAGCTGGGACAAGAAATTTCTAAAACCTAAAAGAACTAGAACAATTCTTGGGTCACACCAATTAGGGATTTTTCCTGTTCTTTAGTCAATAAGGAAGGGAAATAGAAGGCAAGATCCATGGTAAATGATATGTTAAATACAACATACCCTTTACTATATTCAAATACATATGATAAAATATTTAAGTATTAAAATTCTTATTTCATAAAGAGGATTTGGTTATTCTCAGCAAATACATTGATTTTTCTTTATAAATCCCAAAAATAAAGGACTCTTTCATGTCTATTTATTAGGTACCTGAGAATAATACTTATTACTTGAGCATTACAGTCAAGATTCTTATGCCCCAAATAAACAAAATCCTTCAGAATTCTTCCTTCTCAAGGTTTATTTATGCCTGGATATACATGTCACATAAATGTATCCATAAAGATGATGGGAAAATAGCCCAAAAGAGTCTTATGTTAGTCAACTTGCCATCACTATAATTAAATACCTGAGATAATCAATTTACAAAGAAAAAAGATTTATTTTGATTTGTGCTTTTAGAGGTCCCAGAGGTTCCCCTTGCTTTTATGTCTCGACAAGTAGTGCCAAATCTTCATGGCAGGGAGTGTGTGGTGGAGCAAAACCATTTACTTCATAGCCGGGAAGCAAGAGAAAATGAGGAGACAGCCAGGGTTCCACAATCCCTTTTAGAATATACCTCCAATGACCTAAAGACCTACCACTAGGCCTCACTTTTTACAAGTTTCACCACCTCCCAATACTGCCTCCCTGGGGACCAAGTATCAAGCACAGTAGGCCATTGGGGGGGCATTTAAGATCTAAACTATAGCATGTCTGATAGTCAGTTTTGGTTTTATGAATTACCCTCTGAGTCCCCAGCTGGAAGAACTAGTTTGGACATATTTGACCAAGTATGGGTTAGAAAAGCAAGTTCAATATTTTTTCTTCCCTAGAGAAATTACCTCCTAGAAATTGCTAAATTTATGATTGGCAAAGTTTCTTGCTACCAGGGCAGGCTTTCCAGAGAACAGATCTCAAAGGGATGAAGTCTAATCATTATTGATGAAATTACATTATAATTGTAAGTGAATAACATTGTACAGCAGTTTCTTAAGTCTGAAAAGCTCAAGTTGGTTGTCTTAGTCTGATAAACATTACAGTCCTACCAGTTGAGATTCTCAACCTGCAAGGGTAAGACTGGCCTCAGGTGACCTCACCAATGTGGTGCTACTTTTTGAGACTTACTGGGAATTCCACTCCTTCTCTAGATGACTCCCTTTCCTGCCATGCCACATTTCACCACAATATGCAGTAACACATTAATGGTGCGTAAATCTCCAGAGTCCACATTCTTTGCTACTGTGTAGGTTTAGACACTAAGGAAAGCCTAATTAATTCCAATCATGTGTATAGTTAGAACATTAAGAGAACAAAGTTTAATTCCACCTTTGTAGGATAAGAGTGTTTAAGAAAATTGATAATGTCAAGCAGTAGTTCTCTACTCTGCTTTTTTTTCCTGTGATAATACAAGAATGGTTTTGGCATGAACAACAGGGACCCAAGTGCAGTTTCTGGCTCCACCTCGGTGACTCCATCTCTGTAACCCCATCCATGATTTTTCTTTTAAGAAAGCACATTAAAATGCAAATGCATGACTGTAACATTATTGTGATAACCTTAAAACTTTTGATTTATTTTTCAAAGTCAATCCTATGCAAGCTTTGATACATCTACTACGTTTGGCATCAGGCTTTTTGCAGCACATCACTATGTCCTGTTGAGACTTGCTGGTGTAAATATTAAAGGAAGAATGTTTGTGCTAATTACTAAGTTTATAAGAATTCTCTAGTGCTTTTAGAATTAACATAATCAATTTGCTTCTTTCTTGTCAGTTCTAGCAAGAGGGACAGAACTCCAAATGGTAGTGCTGAGAGCTTAAACTGGAATAACCATCAATACTGGAAATTAATAAATCACTTCTATTATCTAAAAGTTGTTTATTTGTCCTATGTTCAGTTCATGGAGTTGGAGTGACCTCTCCAATCAGGCTAAATAAACAATGTTTTACTGAGTACCAAAAGTTTTGAGAAAGCCCAAGTCAATTCACAGTAATGCTTTTTTTGTTGTGAGATTGTTGATTTAGATTCTTCTACTCCACAGGGCTTAATCTCTGGCTACAGGTTGAATACTGTACTATGAATGCCAGATAATACCTTCTTTTGGCCACTTTTAGTACTTGACCTATAATTTTTGCCTCTAGAATGATAGACCTGTCTCGGTAGAAGTACAGAAGCAGATGATACTTAATGAATGGTATAATGAGAGGTTTTTCATGCCAGTGTCATACAGAATACACACAAGTTAGGCCCTACAGTTTGGAGTAATATACTATGCTGATTATACCTTGCACTGATTTTGGTACTGCAGAGTCTTAAAAAATGAAGCTGTGAGTTTGTATCCTACATGCTTAAGGAATTGCCTAGGAATAGAGCAATGAATTAAAGATGGCATAGCTCCTTTTGCTTAACATGTCCTATTTTTCATGGGTTTGTTTTGCAACTTTAATATTATTAATCTATATAACCTTTTACTTTTCATTCAGAATTTATATCAGAATCAAGCTAATAAATTAAAGATGAGTTAGTTCATTGTTGGGTGGTTTAACATAGACCTAGTATGTTAATCCTGATGTGCTTGTTACTAGGGCTTTAAAATTTTTATTATTATTATTATTTTCTGCCTCGTAGCTGTGGTTAGGCAGCAGCAGTAAATCAGAACAAAGGAATGAAGGTATTGGGGCTTTAGGGAAAATATGTATTAGAAAAAATTGGTTTGGCACTAAGGGCTATATTGCATTAAGATGAATTTTAGAGATACAGAAGTAAGAGAATGTAGACAAATAAATTGTAGAAATAATCTGAGAAATAGCAAGTCTGCATAGACCCCGAGTAACCCTGTAAGCTACCATCAACAGGACTTTTTAATTCCTGTTCAAACAGACCAAACAGGTACACTCTACTTAAATAAATAGCCAGGAGAAATGGGCACATGGGTAATGCGAGGAAAGTGGGAGGAACAGATAAAACTCTTTAAAACAGCCCAGAGGATTGGAATAATAGAAGTCCGTGTAGGAGTCTGACATAGCATCTTCTGTGAATAGGGATTTATTGCCAGTCTAGGCACTGATATTACACACACAAGCTAAAACAACCACAAACTAGGAGCCTCACAGTACAACTCTTGCATGAGAATGCGGGCCTCTGCACTGAGGAATTCATGTTGGCAGCCTGAATGCACAAGACACAGGAAGAAGCATTCAGAAAAGGCTGAGCATACTAATAAAAAAACATGGCGTGGAGGGTGGAGTTGGTGGGAACAAGATAGGATGTTCTAAGGATGCCAAAAGTACAGAAAGAATAGAAACAGCAAAAGAGATTTTGCTTAGTAGCCTAAATGGTCCCTGAACTGAAAGAATTATATGTATTAAAAGATTTCATTCTCAACTAAAGCATACAAGCTCTGTAGATGGGGATATGCAGCTTGTTGAAGCCATAAATTGGCATTTGTGGCTCCCATATGTCTTCTTTGTCTTTGGTTCTTAAACCTAAATTGGTCCAGGCATGTACCACTGTGCAGAGAGCAGGCCCTGTCCCTGTTCTTACCTTTGATGCTCCCTCGGCCATCTTCTCACTTGCTCACTTGCCCAGCTATTCCCTGATCCTGTATCCCATCCCCTGGAATCTGCTTTGGGCCTTGATTCTCACTGACCCCTCAATCTTACTAACTTCTCTCTACTTTTTTTCCTGCAGTGCTGGGGATTAAACCCAGGGCCTCATGCATGCTAAGCAAGTGCTCTGCCACTGAGCTCCCCAGCACTCCTTTATATTTTTTAATTCAACCTCCCTGAGCTTCTCTAGCAAGTATGCTCAAGGGGCGTGCTCTATCTGAGCCAAGGTCAACTTGCCCTGGCAAGCACATGGCCTTGGACAGGACAGCCCATAGGCATAGGCAGTTATGAGCCACAGGAATACCCAGTCAATGTAATACCAAGGTGTATTTGACAGGTTGTCACTGCTGAATAACTAGTGATTGTCTCTGAGATCATATTAATTATGATAATGACCATACTATCCCAAACAGCTGGGTTGAGCACTATACATTTTTTGAGAAACACAATGCTGAGCCTGGTGGCTTACACCTGTAATGTCAGCACATGGGAGACTGAGGCAGGAAGATTGGGAGTTTGAGGCTAGCCTGGAATACAGAAAGAGACCTTGTCACAAACAAACAAACAAACAATGTATTTCTTTGCCTTCATAGGTTTGTAATAGTTGAGAGAGGTAATCATCACCTTTTCAATCCCCCTTCCTTTGCCTCCTTTTAAATAAGAAAAGTATGGGGACTCTGACTCCAAAAAACTTATAAACTAATATGAATAATTGCATATAAAAATGAAATATTCAATAAGAGAAAAAATAGATAATCATTTTTAAAAGCAATGAAAAAAAATTACAAGTCAGGACATGACTACTGGGCAAATGAATAGGTACTAGCTGGCACAAAAATCCAAAAGCAAGAGAGAAGACCACTTCAAGTTAGTGAAGTCAGAGGACCCTGGAAGGCTTTGGGAAAGTTGAAGATTTAGACTTGTGCTCTTGTAGGGTATGCTAGGATCTGGTTCAGACAAAAGAAAGAAAAGAGAGAGTATTTTACACTTGAGAACAGGTGAATAGCTGACAAGATAGGGCACGGACAGATAAATCTCATCCTTTACATTAAACTTTCACTGCAACTTTTTATGTGTCCTCCTATGAAGAGACAGGTATCCACGTGGTCTTGAACCATGCATCTAAAATTTAACCATGTATTTCTCAGGAAAGTCTGTGGATTGCGAAGTGACATGAAAATTCTGTCTATAGGTCAGAATAAAGCAGTCTAAGAAGGTTATGCTCTTCACCCAGCCTGCAGCTAAAATCAAGCTCTTTTCACCCTTTGGTTAAATGCTAGCTAAACTCATTTTAATACTGCACTGTCAGTATTTTATTTATTTGTCCTTATGCCACATTTCCTCTCCCAAATCTGTCTTGCATAAATGATTTACTATTTGTTCCTAAAGCCAAAGATGTTATGCCTTGTCTCTTTCTTCTGATAAGAGGATATAGCAGCCGCTTTCTTTTTGTGCTACTAATGGTTTTTATTTTGTTAATTCAAAGTTCAGCAGAGTAACTAGTTTAGTTAAGCACAGAAAACCAAGGCTTTCAGCCCTGGAAATGACTAAGACAGTCAATCTTCACTGACCCTTTATCACACAGAACCCTGTTGAATTTGCTTCCCTAAAAAGTAAGTTAGCAAAGTGGATCTCTTAAAATAGTTTTTACGGTTTCTTAGTTCTCCAAACTAAGCGTATTTAACTATGGAACACTTAAGGTCCTTAAGATTAAGTTAAGAATGGGAACTTATAAATCTTGAAGGATGTTTTTCCTTAAAAAAGAAAGAAAGAAAGAAAGAAAATCCAGGAGCAGTTCTTTCTGGATGTACCCTCATATAGGAATGTGGAGCGTTCTACATTAAGACATGGATTATGAGATTTAAACTTTTTTTCAGTTTCTTTTAAGGTGGCACTTTGGATATTAATTTATGCTAAGAAAGTTATAAACTATTGTTCTTGGAATCAGACACACTACTGTTGTGCTTAAAGCTACCCAACTATATAGTTCTTAAAGGTGGTGGTCACTAGATTAGGCTGAAAAATTAAAAATCAAAACTCAATCAACAAACTCACAAAATTAATTCTCCAGGTCAAACTCCAATAGAGGCAACACAAAATCTATTCCATGCTAAAGGGTATGAGCACAGTAAAGATATGACCTCTGGAAGCTTTTTTTGTCTCCGATCTTTCCTCCTTTGGGACATGGGGGCTAAACTGGCTATAGAACCCTACATTAGTCTCAAAAACTTTACTTGTTTCCTGAATTGCTCTTATTCTTTCAAAGTTTCAAGATTGAACAGCCTAAGAAAGAACAAATGATGAGCCAGGCGCAGTGGCACACGCCTGTAATCCCAGAGGCTCGGGAGGCAGAGGCAGGAGGATTGCAAGTTTGAGACAAGAGGCAGTCTGCGTAACTTAGCAAGACCCTGTTTCAAAAAGTAAAAAAAAAAAAAAAAAAGGTGGGGCTGCTGGGGATCCAGCTCAGTGGTCCAGCACTTGTAAAGCATGCAAGCACAAGGCCCTGGATTCAACCCCCAGTACCGCAAACAAAAAAAAGAAAGAAAAAGAACAAATGATGAGAGATGAAGAACCAATTTTGTGGCTGGGTGTCCGTGAGTTAGTGTCACTGACCACACTGTGTGCAAGGAGAGGAAATGACAAGAACCTGTTGGGATGCACCTGCGACTTTGTGTAAACAGATTTCTTCAGTTTTAACTAGTTATATTTCTGTTAGGGGCTAGGGTTTAGTTCAGTTGGTAGAGTGCTGCTCTGTCCTCTCTGAGGCCTTAGGTTTGATCCCCAGCACCCCCAAAATGGGAGAAGGGACGTGGCAGGCCACTCCTGAAACAATCTTAAAATAATCAGCCATTGAAAACTCTATGAGAGTTGCTATGAGTCAGAACTGACTCACAGCCCCTAACAACAACAATAATTTCTGTTCAGAAATAATGATTATATATAACATGGTTTAGGTGTATGGGGTTTTCTCTCCAGAAAATTATAGAATATTTCCCCATCTAAATAGAATACACACTCAAATATGGACAGATCCAGCCCATGAAAATAAATGAAGACACAAAGAATTTGATTAACACAATTCAAAACCTAAATCTCAGATACATAGAATTTTATAGCTAATAAGTAGAAAAAAATAATTTTTTTCAAATGCCTATGGGACTTTTACAAAAAACAAAGTTACAAAGACAATCTTAATAAAATTATTGAAAGTAAAACAATAGAAGTTATATTCTCTGCCCATATTTAAATTAAAACTCTCTCTCTGTCTGTCTCTCTCTGTCTCTGCCTCTCTCTCTGTCTGTCTCTCTCTCTCTCTTTCTCGCTCTCTCTCTCTGACACACACACGTATACAACACAAGCTCCAAAATCCAACCATTTGAAAAATTTTAAAACAGGCTTGCAAAGAAAGAAAAATTATGAGATCAGAGAGTATTTGGAAGCAGATGACTGTGGCAACTTTACATACTCAAAGTATGGAAGTCAGAGAGATGTGACTTGAGAATTTGCCATTGCCACCTTTAAAGTTAGAGCAAGGAAGACCTGAGCCAAGAAAAACAGTGGCCTCTAGAAACTTGGAAGAACCCTCAGTTTACAAAAAAACAAGAAAGTGAAGACCCCTACAAATGCAAAGAACTGAGTTCTTCCAACAACCTGGGTGAGCAGGAAATGGATTCTCCTTTAAGAGCTTCCAAAAGGGAGAAACACATCCCTGTACATGGTTTGATGTTGCCTCAGTGACACTCAAATCAGACTTCTAACCTACAGAGCTATAAAATTATAAATTTGTATTGTTTTAAGCCAATAAATTTGTGGAACTTTGTTATGGCAACAATAGAAAACCAATATAGGTTTTAGTACCTAGATGTGGAATGGTGTTGAGACAAATATCTAAATACATAGAAAAGGCTTTATAGTTGGACAGTTGATGGAAACTGGAAGAGTGTTAAGGAGCATGATAGAAGAACCTAGATTGCATTGATCAGATTGTTATTAGAAATATGTACTTCAAGAATTGTATCCCATAGCCTTGTAAACAATGAAATTAGACAGCTAAAGAGATTTTCAAGTAAAGTATTGAAGGTACAATTTGGTTTCTTCTTGCTGCTCATAGTAAAATGCAAAGGGAAAGAAAGAAATTGAGGAAAGAATAGTTAAATAAATAGAATCTGGGATTTGGTGATCTGAGAAATTCCCAACATATTCAGATTACAAGAGACATGAAAATTAAGAGATTCACTGTCAGGGAAATGCACTCTAGAGAAAAAGCTGAAAGTGTGGCTGGAAAATGTTTTGTTAATATCTCAGAAAGATCAAAAAGTCAGAGGATTCAGTCTTATAAAAGGTTCTTTGAAGAGATTTAAAGGTGTGACTTGTGAATCCACTCAAACCAGAGAGTTTCTAGAAAATAAAGACTACTCCACAGTCATCTTAGCAAACACTAAAAATAGAAATGAGATTATCTAGGAGAAATCTGTGGATGAGTCTCTCACATGTGACATACATGGGAGATTCATGGGGTTCTTGAGAATTTTATACCAGTAGAAGCATTGACAACTTGGACCAAAAGAAACAAAGTATGAATGGAAAGAAGGTAGTCAGACTTCCAAATTCTACAGATAGGAAACTGGCCGATTAATTATGCAGCTGTAAACATGTTCTTTCTTTCATAAAATAGATAAGGAAAGTTTAGTTTTTAAAAAATGCCATGTACAGCTCAGGATAATTCCTAGAACTTGAAACCTAATGGAGTTTGTCCAGCTGAATTTCAAGCTTTCTTGGGACTAATGACTCCTTTTCCTTCCATTTTCTCCCTTTTTGAACTGGAATATTTATACTTGTTAGCCTATGCTTACCTGGCCCTTGTATTTGGGGGAGATAACTCATTTTCTAGTTTCGGAGGTCCACAGATGGAAAGGAAATTTGCCCTAATGTGGATTATACCCAGATCCTCACACACACCTGATTTAGATGATGATTAATAGAAAACTAAAACAACACACCAGGAAAATGTAATAAAATCTATAATTAAAAATTACTTTCTTAGAGCTGGGAGTGTAGCTTACTGGTAGAGTATTTTCCTAGCATGCACAGGCCTTGGGTTCAATCTCCAGCAACACACACACACACACACACACACACAATTACCTTCCTGTATAACAAATTTTCTTGTATGATTGTTCAAAGCACTGTACTTTAATTTACAGTTATTTTATTTACATGTAGGTTGTTGTTGTTATTAGATGCCATCGAGTTGTTGGGATTTAGCTCAGTTGGTAGAATGCCACTCTGCAGTTTCTGAGGTCCTGGGTTCAATTCCCAGCACTGCAAAAATGGGAGAAGAACTTGGCAATCCACTCCCGAGGCAATCCTGAAACAATCAGCCATTGAAAACCCTATGAGGGTAACTATGAATTGGACATGATTCAATGGCACCTGACAACAACAAACTATATATATATATATATATATATATATATATATATATATATATATATATGTAGTAGTTGCTATTATGACTTTTAAAGATTAGTACAAATGCAAATTCAAAAATTATCATCTTTATGAAGTTTCATTTTCTTTTCAGAATAAAAATGAGGATCTCAATAATCTTTTCCTATAAAAGGATTTGCTATAATCTCACATTTTACTAATGTTATTCTTATCCCTAATTAACATAAAGTAATTTACATGTAAACTTGAGTCTAATACAGTCTCATAAGACCTTAAGGAGGCAAAATGAATCTACCAATATTATCCCATTTCACAGAAGAGAAAATAAATACTTGGAAGAGAAACAAAAGCCTATTCATAGGAAAATTACGAATTAGTGATTTACCTAGAGTAAAAAATAACCTTATTGAATTTGAACTCTTCATTAGTACTGTGTATCAGTTACTGCCATATTTTTGTCTCATGAAGTTGGTTAAGATTGTGACTGGTTATCATTTCCAGGGAATTGATGCTGATACATTAGAATTCTGTCATTATATAGAATACTGAATACTGAAACAAAATTTTAGAATTAAATAGTAAAAAAAAAAAAGAAGAAGAAAAAAAACTTGAAAGCTTTCCTTATAAACTCAGGAACAAGGCAATGGTGCCTGATCTAATCACTTACATTGATATAGAATTGGAAGTCCTAACTGGAGAAATCAGACAAGCAAAAGAAATAAAAGACATTCAAACAGGAAAGGAAGAAACAATTTTTTCTGTGTCATATATAACATGGTATTGTATCTAGGAATCCTGAGGATTATACATACATACATACATATAGACAGACAGACATACACAGAGTTACAACTAATAAATAAATTCAGCAAAGTTGCAGGATACAAAATCAATATACAAAAATCAGTTGCATTTGTAAATACTAATAATGAGCAATTTGTTGTTGTTAGGTGCAGTTGAGTCATGTCTGACTCATAGTGACCCTCATAGGGTTTTCAGTGGCTGACTGTTTTGGGATTGCCTCATCCTTCTCCCATTTTTGCAGTGCTGGGAATCGAACTCGGGACCTCAGAGACTGCAGAGCAGTGTTCTACCAAATGGGCTAAATCCCAGCCCAATAATGAACAATGTGAAAAGAAAATTAAGAAAATCCCATTTACAATAGTATCAAAAAGAATAAAATACTTAGGAATAAAATTAATCAAGAATACAAAAGACTTACACACTAAAAATTATAAAACATTGCTGAAATTATAGAAGCTGTAAATAAATGGAAAGACAATGTGTGTTCATGGATTAGAAGACTTAATATTGTTAAAATGTCCATACTACCTGAAGTTATCTAAAGATTCAATGCAAATATGAAAATCTCAATGGCCAGAAATACATAAAAGGACTTGAAGTTCATTTGTAATCTTAAAGGACCCTTAGTAGCTAATTCCCAGCACCGCAAAAATGGGAGAAGGACCTGGCAATCCACTCCCAAGGCAATCCCGAAGCACTCAGCCATTGAAAACCCTATGAGGGTCGCTATGAGTCGGATACTGACTCGAGAGCACCTAACAAGAACAAAATAGCTAAATAATCTTGAGAATTGAAAATTGGAGGCTTCAAGATCAATAAAACAAATAACAACAAATGCTGGTGTAGTTGTAAAGAAAAGGGAACCCTCCTACACTGCTGGTGGAGCTGTAAATTAGTTCAATCACTTTGGAAATCAATATGGAGGTATCTTAAAAAACTAAAAATAGATCTACCATATGACCCAGCTATAACACTATTGGGAATATACCCAAAGGGGGATGAGTCATCATACCACAGAGACATCTGATTCTCCATGTTCAATGCAACACTTTTCACAATAGCAAGGATATGGAATCAACCAAAGTGCCCATCAACAGAAGAATGGATAAAAAAAACTATGGTACGTATACACAATGGCATACCACTCAGCAATCAAAGAAAATGAAATAAGGCCATTCACAGCAAAATGGATGGAATTGGAGAAAATTATTTTAAGTGAATGAACACAAACCCAAAAAGAGAAATACTACATGTTCTCACTCATGTGGGAGCTGAATCAAAATTAAAAGGGGGAAAAAAAGGAAAAAAGTCCTATACAGAAATCAGAACATAATAAAAAGCTAAAATCAACTTAGTGGAGAAGGGACAATTTAGGGAGCAGAAAGAATGAGGGAGGGATCTAGCAAAACAAAGAAATGATGGGAGAAGAAGGGAGAGGAGGAATAAGGAGGAGTGAGGAATGAGAGAAAGGGCAACCTCAAAGTAAACAGCCCAACTTTAATAGTTCGGGAAATAACTATAATAATACCAATAATACCAAAGAATGGTAATAATACAAGTGGGCTAGAAAATTCTTGTAATATTACTGAAAATGTAAAAAGATAGATTACTAAAGAAAAAATTTCGACCTTAAACATATTTGGGATCCAAGGATATGTAGAAAAATATTCCCACAAGAAGACATGCAAGTGGAAGAGAGGTCTTTGGTAGGGGGATGGGATGGGGGGAGGAAGTGCACAAGAGGGTAAGGGGGAATTTATCTGTGCAATGTACAATGAAACACATACATGGAAATGTCACAATGAAATACACGTCAGAATGAACCACATTACGTTGTACATTAAAATTTTTCCAATTCAAAAACCAAATAATCATGATAATAACAATTAAAAAAAAAAGTCTAGGAGGGTTCCAAAAGTTTGACTCTGTCCACTTCTTCAGAATGGGTATGGAAACTGGTGTGTGTGACATATGTGAATGGTTGGAGATTTGCACTTTCTACTGATAGATTATTTATGTATATCCTTTAGGTAATTTGATAATAATTGAGTTACTTTTGCAATAAAAATAATAAAGATGAATTGAACACATGTAAAGGGATACAGCAGACAAGGTCAATTGTACCAAACATACAGGTATTTACAATGCAAATCTGTATAGAACTAAAATAAACTGTGACTCTAAACAAGAAAAAGAATTTTGAACTCAAACTCCATGTTTTTATGCATTTGTGTGAATTGCAAAAACAATCTCCAAATGTAAGGATTAGGATTAAACCTGAGTATTTTCTAAAAAAATGCATTCAAATACCTATACATTGTTTTGGGTCCAGTCTCACCCATACCAATGAGAGACTCCGTAGACATGGGCACCTTGCCCCTGGAGCTCATTCACATTTTCATGCTAGGAAAGCTCCTCCTCACTCTCAGTTGAACTGGTCCCTCAATCACCATCAATTTCACTCTGTCTTTGCTCCTAATCGTTCATATCTTCTTCTGCATTGATGTGCTTGTTTTCCTTTCTATGATCTGGTCTAGGATTTCACTTTTGATATTTTCCCTCTTACACATGCTTTTTCCTACATCCCAACCAGCTAGACCTGCCCTCAGCTGCCTTATCTCTCCTTGTTACCTAGTGAAAGATGAAACACACTGTTCTCTTCACCTGACTCATATATTGGTTCATGTAGAGTTCTCTAACTTAAACACAAAATTCCCAAAGAAAGCATAAACTTTAATTCACTCCAGTATGTACTATGAATAATTACAATACAAACATCAGCTACTGTTTACCTGTTGGGGGAACAGTTCAAAAATAAAATATTCTAAACCACAGCCTGCATAAACCATTAAAATCTCTCCCAAATATTTGACTATTAAAATTACATGTTTTAGACTATTCCTTATACCTGGAAAAGATCATCAGAATGTCACAGATATGCCTGCCTTCTCAGAAACCCATCCCTGCCCATACTTCCTGAGGCTCTAACTGTCATGCCCTGCATTATATAACTCTGCCCCCTGGCCACACTTGAATAAACCAAAGATAGACTCCTGACCTAAAGCACGCATCCATAGGCTCTTCTATGGCCCCTTGGATTTATTGGTCCAAAAGAAGATAGGATGAGTCAATTAGATCCTCTTTCAGGAACTGGAATTGGAAAACTGAGGTGAGATTAAATGACTATAACAGCTGTACTGAAAAGTCATAAGGTGGCCACTATAGGCCTTGAACAAGCTGCAAGCCAGCCTCTGCAGGGCAGGGTCAGCAGGTGCAGGAGAGAAGCAGAGATACTATTAGTTTGTTGATGTAGTTCCTGAGAGGAAGGCAGAGGGAGTGACCTATGGCTCTGATGGCTTTCTGGCTCTGGTTCTATTCCAGACCATGTGTGTCTTGGAAGACACTGTTTTTGAAGTAACTTGAGTAGCTTCTTTGCATCCAAAAGAACTCTAATTATGACAGGAAGCTGGTGGTCTCATTTTTTAAAATGTAGAAGTTATAGTTGATAGCTATCACAAAACTTGCATGGCATAATTAGGACAGCTTTCTTCCAAAAAAGTTTTCTCCCCAAAGAGAAACAGAAACTCCCCCATATAACTGGTAGAAGCATGTACTGGCTTACCCTTCTGAAGGGCAACAGAATGAAAAAGATATCAAAAAGTTTTTTTTGTTTTGTTTTGTTTTGTTTTTTAGGTATTGGGGGTCAAACCGAGGGCCTTGCACATACTTTGCAAGCGCTCTACCACTGAGCTGCACTCTCAGCCCCTAATTTTTTTATTTTTTTATTTTTTTATTTTGAGACAGGGTCTCTCTTAGTTACACAGGCTACCTCTGGTCTTGAACTCATAATCCTTCTGCCTCTGCCCACCCCCCAAGTTGCTGGGATTACAGATGTGGGCCACTATGCTGGGCTAGGATACTCTTTTTAAAAATCTACACATAGAAAATAGTAATAATATTTATCTCTATATAATAAGATTATGAATCATTTTAAATACCATCCTTTTTCACAATGATTATTTCTTACAATTTTTCTCAAAAGCAGATGAAAATCAGCTGGGTGTGGTAACGCAGGTCTGTAATCCCAGCACTTGGGTGGCTGAGGCAGGAAGATCTCATGTTGCAGGCCAGCATGGGTTACATAGTAAGACTCTGTCTCAACAACAACAAAAACAAAAATATGAAAAATAGCTATCAGTTATTGAGCTCTCACATGTGCTAGGTACTTTTCAGGCATTTCATTCAATGGTTAGAATAGCACTACAAGGTGTCTACTATTATTCCCACTTCATGAATAAGAAAGTTAAAGCCCATAGACTTTAAAATCTTTCTCAAAATGATGACTAGTGAGTGGTCCTGAAATGTAAACTCCACGTGAGCAAGGATGTTGTCTATTTTGTGCACAGTTTTATCCTCAGTATCTAGAACTCACTAAATACTTTTAAAGGAATCATAATTAAACCAGGCTTTGTACCCAAGTATGCCTTACTCCAGAACCTCTGTTCCAATCCCATGGTCTAAGCCAACACTCCGAAGAAGGCTTTCTACAGTATATGACTAATAAATGTGTTCCTGTACCTTTTAATTTAATCCACTTAAAATGAGAAGAAATCATGATAAAATGAGAAATATTTATAGAATACGATAATGCCATAGGATAAAGTCAGTGATGGGTTACTGTGTTACTCTAGCCAATAAATTAAAAGGTTAGTTATGACTAAGCTTAAAAAACTTTATGTTGCATGCTATTTATATTTTACTTAATATAGATTTTGTAGTCATAGCTAGGAAAATTTGGATATTTGATCGTTAATTATGAATCCAATTCTGAGTTTATGGTGCCATTATTTATAGGGAAAAACTCAACTTTTCTTAAACAGTTTTGACTTCCAGTAGCTTTCCTAGTGCTAGCATATTGGAAGAATGAGTATTCTTGACATTTGTTATTCAAAATCAGGATTTATTCTTTAGTGGCTGCATGGCTTTTTAAACCCACATGAAATACTATTCTTGGAGGAAATCTGACATTCAACCTATAATTTTGTGATAGTGGTAGTCAGGTCAACTTGAGGCCTTAATTAAAGCCTTAATTAAAGCCTTAATTTCTGAAAAATATCATATTTCTAGTTTCTATGTCAATTATATAACAGCACCACAATATCATAATTACCTGATCTTCATCGAAAGACAAAGAAGTATAAACTGGTCATAATTATTAAATTTGCAAAAGGCCAAACCTTTTATAAGGCAATATTTGACCCCTAACTTTCTGCCACTTTTCTTTCCTTGCTGTGTTGCTGGTTAGCTTAAGACAGAAGGGGAAGTATTTAAGGCGGTATTACCAGAACTGTGCCTTCTATCATCATTTTGATTTAGTATGGTTTTGGAAGTTCATGCAATATAATAAGAAAGAAGAAATAAATCCAAGACAAATAAATAGTGGAAGAAATAAAAATATCACTATTCAAAGGCAGTTATGTATCTAACAAACCGTACAAGGACCCAGCTAAATTTTTTAGATTTAATAGTAAAATGGTCAGATAAAATATAAAATATAGATAAGCCATTAAGATTCTTGATTACCAACAATAACAAGCTAAAAAATCTCATTTAAAAATAGATAATTTACAATAGCAATAAAATATATATAAAGAGAAGTAGTCATAAGTGTTCAGTTATGCAAACAACTTAATAAAATTTATTGGGCAATAATATCCAGGAAGAATAAAATATTATAAAGACGTTACCTCTTAATGTTATTTTTCAATTTTAGTTCAATTGCAAATAAAATCACAATGAGATTTCTTTAGAAAGAATGTTATAATATTCATTTAGAAAAATAAAGAGGTAAGAGTAACAAAAATAGTCTGAAAAAGAGAAGACAAAGAGCAAACAAAATAAAAATATGTCAGTAAGACAGAAGAGAAACCCCAGAAGTAGATCGAATTATATATAAGGACTAAGCAAATGACTGAGTGCAATATATAATTTTACATACATATTTGTGGGAACCTTTCATTACAAATTTGAATTAAATTATTTAAGATTGAATACTTGATACCGCACCTCTAAATATGCCCCAGATGTCTTGTTGTTGTTGTTGTTGTTGTTGTTAGGTGCCAGTGAGTCAAGTCCAACTCATAGCTACTATAGGTACAACTGAAGAAACACTATTGGACACTGTTCCATGCTCAGCACTATTTCCAGTGTTTCTCTGGTATTCAGAGGGTTTTCAATGGCTGATTGTTTTTTGGGAGTGGGCTACCAGGTCCTTCTTGCAAGCCTGTAGCACCTGGTATTCCCAGGTGGTCTCCCATCCAAATACTAACCAGACCCAATCCTGCTTAGCTTCCAAGATCTGACTGGATCAGATACCACAGTGATATCGCTGGAATCCCAGATGTCTTAGGTAGTAAATATTTTTAAATTCATAAACAGCAAAGTAAACAATAGTGAATGAGGTTTGATCAGATCTCTAGAACAGATGATCATTTTTTTTCATTCTGAAGAACAAGGAGAAATTACAAAACAAGGGCTAATGGTTTCATAAATTTAAAAACATTTATTCCCCTTAAAAAATTGCAAAACTAGGGAGAAAGTAGAGAAGTACAGAAATGTGTTTAGACTACTGGAATTTGGATGGCCTATTATATACTCTGTACCTTGCACGGTGCTGGAGCCATAGTAAGTGTCCAGTAGGTATATTTGACCAAATATTATGATAGTTAACTAAGTAGACTTTGATTATATAGTGAGACAAAAAAAAAAAAAGTGAATTGAGAGTCCAAATACTGACAGCATATTAATTTCTTTGGTCGAGATGTACATGGGACTGGGGGTTAGCTCATTTGGTAGAGTGCTGCTCTGTACTCTCTGAGGACCCAGCTATGATCCCCAGCACTGCAAAAACAGGAGAAGGGATGTGGCAATCCACTCCCGTAGCAATCCCCAAAAAACAATCAGCATTGAAAACCCTATGAGGGTCGCTATGAGTCGAGGGTACCTAACAACAAGATGCACATGAACCATGGGCAGCAAGATATCTAATCAGCTATGGAACAGACAAATGACAGGAACAACAGATGGACTGTGGAAGTGCCATCAGACACATTAAATCCACCACAAGTATAGTTGTGGTAAAGTGACAGTAACTAACAGGCCATACTGGCTTTGGGCAGTCAGTAAATATATGGCTTGATTCAATCAAAAATCTTGTTCAACTTGGGAGGCCCAAGGACCAGAATGCTACATGACAAGACTTATAAACAGCAGTCTCAGCTGCTAAACAAAGGATATGATTGTATTTGAAGTAGAGAGAGAGGACTACATATTTCTCATCAGTATTTTTCTAGGATAATTGCAGCATCCGTAAGCACTTAGAGTTGATGGTAGCTGTATCTTCCATCTAAGGCAAGCAGAAAGATTTTAAAGTGAGTATATGATTGCTCTGAATGCATATAGTAAGGAAAACATTCATTTAAAATCATTTAGGAGTTGGAGAGTCTGTGCAGGAAGATGTTTCTGCCTTTTCAGAAATGATTTTGTGCTGACTGCTCACAGCATTCTACACATTTTTGAAGAATCAGTAAATGAATTGAGCATCATCTATTTGGATAAGGCTAAAAAATGACCACTTCGGTTTTTGTCAAGACCTTGTTTTCCAATTTGGTATTGGAAACTGGTATCAGAAACACAGAGAATTGCTCAAGTGTAGCTAATGATACTAACCTAAGTGTTACCATCGTTTTAGCCCTACTTTCCCAGGGGAATGAAAATAAACACATCAGGAGAAACTGGGAACCCAGAACTGTCCATCTTCATTCCGTGCCTGGATCCAATATTTCTGTGCTGTAATGATGTCTCATAGCCCTACCTACTACAATTCTTCAATCTGTTATGTAGATTGAAATATAGTTCATGACTAGAGACTTTTTTCTTGTTATTTTTTACTTGATCAGCAGGCAGACTACTGGATGGGGTGGGCCAAAATAGGATGGCAACCCATTCATCTCCTGGCTATGTCTACAGCAACTTCCTGAGCCCAAAGAGGAAAGGATGGCAGGTTTTTAAAAACTGTGAAATAGCTGGTAATGACAGGACCAATGTGAAGCACACGCAAAATAGATATTTCTACAGAGTGGCATCGTGAGACAAACTGATATGTCAAAGATTTCAGACTCTATGATCAAAGTGGAAAAATATCAAAAGTGATTGTTATCTGAGGCCATAGAATTCAATTTTCCTTGCATTATGGAGATTTCTCTGAGCAGACCTAGGTTAAATGATTGCTCTGAGGTTGATGACACACAGATTCCTAGTGCCAACAATGACTTCAGCCTGATGGCAACCTTTACAAATTGCTTCCTGTAAATTCTTTGTGAGAATAACAAGCAATTCACTTTGATTGAGAGTGACTTTAGCTAAGGGACTCCACCCAATAATCTGGATTTAATAAAACAAAATACACTTTGGTATTACAAACATCTTTTTTTCAGATGCAAGTTCCCCACATCAGTTTTTGTAAAACCAAAGCATTTTCATTTTCTATTTGGTGAAAGCCAGATGGATCCTTATGCATAGCCAGCAATTACTTAGTTTATGTGACAAACTGGTGAGACAAAGCAAAAGGAGTGAAGGTCACTGACGAGTCGTATTTGTGTGTGTGCATTTAAGATATTTAGGTTGAGCACTTTTTCATGTGTTTCATGGCTTTATGGACCTCTTCATTTGAGAACTGTCTACTCAGTTCCTTTGCCCATTTGTGTATTGGGTTGTTTGGTTTTTGGGTTTTTTTTTTCTTGAGTTCTTTATAAATTCTAGTAATTAGACCTTTGTCAGATGTATAAAATGCGAAGATTTTTTCCCATTCTGTGGCGGGTTCCTTGATTCTGTTAATTGTTTCTTTTGCTTTGCAGAAG
>VMDO01017822.1:0-12673 GCA_007922755.1 Pedetes capensis
GAAACTTTTCCTGTAATGGTCTTTGTTTTTATCTTGTTAGAACAATTGCATGCATTTTCTAGACCATTTATATTAACATCAATCTTATCTTCCCCCCCCTCCTATTTTGATCTGAACTTCGAATAGGATTTTTCCTTCTTATAATTTTGATTCAGCTCCCACATGAGTGAGAACATGTGGTGTTTCTCTTTCTGAGCTTGTGTTCATTCACTTAAAATAATTTTCACTAATTCCATCCATTTTGCTGCGAATGACCTTATTTCATTTTTCTTGTTTGCTGAGTAGTATTCCATTGTGTATATATACCATAGCTTTTTTATCCATTCTTCTGTTGAAGGGCACTTTGGTTGATTCCATATCCTTGCTATTGTGAAAAGTGCTGCATTGAACATGGAGATGCAGGTGTCTCTGTGGTATGATGACCCATCTCCCTTTGAGTAAATTACCAATAGTGTTATAGCTGGGTCATATGTTAGATCTATTTTTAGTTTTTTGAGGTACCTCCATATTGATTTCCACAGTGGTTGCACCAATTTACAGCTCCACCAACAATGTAGGAGTGTTCCCTTTTCCCCGCAACCTTGCCAGCATTTGTTGTTGTTTGTTTTATTGATCTTGGCCATTCTTACTGGTATAAGGTGAAATCTCAGAGTTGTTTTGATTTGCATTTCCCTAATGGCTAGGGATGTTGAGTATTTTTTCATGTGTTTCATGGCTTTATGGACCTCTTCATTTGAGAACTGTCTAATCAGTTCCTTTGCCCATTTGTATATTGGGTTGTTTGTTTTTATGGGAGTTTTTTTCTTGAGTTCTTTATAAATCCTAGTAATTAGACCTTTATCTGATTTATAAAATGCGAAGATTTTTTCCCATTCTGTGGGGGTTTCCTTGACTCTGTTAATTGTTTCTTTTGCTGTGCAGAAGCTTTTTAATTTCATGTAATCCCATTTATCTATTCTTGTTGCAATTTCTTGAGCAATTGGAGTCCTATTAAGGAAATACTTTCCTAAGCCTATATGATGGAGTGTGTTGCTATCTGGCCTTCTATAAGTTTTAAGGTTTCTGGTTTTATGTTGAGATCTTTTACCCATTTTGAGTTAACTCTCATGTATATTGAGAGATGGGGGTCAGCTTTCATTTTTCTACATGTGGATGACCATGTTTCCCAGCACCATTTGTTGAAGAGGCTGTCCTTTTTCCAGTTTACTTGCTTTGCTCCTTTGTCGAAAATCAGGTGGCTATAGGTGTGTTGAGGTGTTGGGGATTTTTAAAATTATATTTCTCAGCTAGGGTCCCTCATAACAGCCTGAGGGGCTGACCCCTAGTAGACCCCAAGGCTCATCTCCATCACTAGCCCCTCCCACCGAGTAAGCAAAGATGGCCCTGGGCCAGCCTGACCTGTCCTAACCACCCTAATTTTGATTGGCTCCCCTCACCACTTTCAGGTAATAACTGTCCCCACCTGGCAGGTATGTCAGTTTACCCACTGTACCTGTCAGATGTGGGCCCTGATTGGCTTAACCCCACCATGTGGCCCCTCCAGGACCCTATAAAAGCAGAGCTCCTGGACCCCATCTGCCCCCTATTGATCCTGACCTCTCTGACCGTCTCCTGAACCTCATCACCTGGACCAGCGCTCCCAACTCTAGCAAGACCTTCTAGCAAGCCAGCAAGATCAAGCCCAGGGGCCCCGAAGAGCCGAAGGCATCTAGCAAGCCACGAAGAGCCTCCCAACTCCTCCCATCCTTGTGAAGGAGGGGGGTAAAGAAGGCCAGCCGCGAAAGTCAAGACCATCAGACCTCTACGGAACACCAGTGGCTGTGGCTGCGCCTTTAAGGCTGAGCTGTACCTGCAGGCCTAGAGCCAGCACTTAAAGGGATAGAGCTTTGCTCTATAGGGGCCGCTTGCTCCTTGCTCTCCATCAGGTGTTGTTGTTGTTAGGTGCCGTCGAGTCCTATCCGACTCATAGCGACCCTCTGTACAACAAGGGAAACACTATTGTCAGTGCTTCTCTGCTGTTCATAGGGTTTTCAATGGCAGATTGATTTTTGGGAGGGGGTTGCCAGGTCCTTCTCCCAAGCCTACAGCTTCTGGTGTTCCCAGGCGGTCTCCCATCCTGGTACTAACCAGGCCCAACCCTGCTTAGCTTCTGAGATCTGACAGGATCGGATGCCACAGGGCTACAGCTGCAGGCCTCCATCAGGGGAGCATCCCAATAAACCTTACCTACCCTTGCTCAACCACCAGAAGGTCTCCCGAGGTCCTTCTTTCCCAACACCGAGCACATTGTTATGTTGAGGGTTTGGCCCTAAACTTAGCTGGGCTAGAGCTAAAACCCCAACATTGAGGTATTTCTGGGTCTTCTATTCTGTTCCAGAATAGAAGCCTATTTTTGTGCCAGTACCAAGCTGTTTTTGCAACCACTGCTCTGTAGTATAGCTTGAAGTTAGGAATTGTGATTCCACCTGCATTCATTTTGCAGCTTAAGAGTGTTTTGGCTATACGTGGTCTTTTGTGGTACCATATGAATTTTTGGATCATTTTTTCTATTTGAGATAGGGTCTTGCAAAGATGTGTTGGCTACATCTGGTCTTGAAACTCATGATCCCCATGCCTCAGCCTCCCAAGTTACTGGAATGACAGGCATGTGCCATGGTGTCTGGCATTTTTCTGCTTTGATGTAAACAAATGTTCTTTCTTACCAAATTACTAGAAGGTTCTTTGCTAGCATAAAATAAAAAGGCTTAAAAAACGAACTGTGCAAATTCACGTTAAAAAAGAAACACAGCAGTTCTAAAACAAAGTTCACATAGTACTATGGGACAGTAATTCTTAGAACATGGTCAATGGGCCACTGTGAGATCCTTTTAGGGTTAAAATACTTTCACGTTTACTAAAGATAAAAAAGAATTTTTTTTTTTTACTCTCAATCATTATCCCTTTTAGTAGTTCCATCCAAAAATAAGGGCTTCCGGGACAATAGTTGAATCCTGAAATTCCCTTCTCCAGGTGAGGCATAACGAGTTGCGAGTTCCTGACTGCACTGCGCTGCACTGCCTGGAAGGACTACACCTGCCATGTATTAGCTCTGTGAGCAAAATGAATGAGATAACACAGGTCCAGTCGTGCAGCAAGCATGCTCTGCAAGTGCTGGATCACTGAGCTGCAGCCTCCAGCCCAGCTTTTTACTTTTTGAGACAGGGTCTTGCTAAATTACACAGACTGCCTCTGGCCTCGAACTTGTGATCCTCCTGCCTCCGCCTCCCCAGTTTCTGGGATTATAGGCATGCGCCATTGTGCCCAGCTCGAAAACAGTATATTTTAAAGCTCAAAAACCCCCAGTTATTATATCCAACATGCAGAGGACATAAAACAGTTCATACTTTGGATTATATTAAGGAAAGAGTAGGGCAGAATCTTTCTAAGACACCAGGAAAAGAAACACAAATTTAAGTTTTATAACAGATTAATAAGTAAGCTGACATGCCACAATCTTACATTCCTGCACCATTTATGAGCTTCCTAGAAGAAAATTTGTTCGGTGTGCAGACTGACTAGTAATTAATATTTGAAAGACAGACCCCTGTGAGTTAAAGAAGAGACACAAGAAACGCTCAATAGTGCTTCATTCTAATAAAATTCTTTCATTAATCAGCAGTGACCTATCAATTCACTTCCAGTTAATTACCTCCAAATCCCCACATTTATAAAATTAAATAGGCTCATCTAGACCGCCTTTAAAAGACCTAGCGGTTTTACCTTCTATGCTTACAGGTGCTTTTTAAAATTTCCTCTCCACTCATGTCTGGCATCAGTGTCAGAGGATCAATAATACTGCAAAAGCTGAGACTAAAAACAGTAGTTCAGAAGCAACTTTCGCCTGGACAAGTCACACACCTGTCATCCAGGACAGCGCAGACACTCTTGCCCCTACTGGTTCCACAGTACTCCTCTCCTAAGTACACTTCCATATTTCTCTCCGGACTCACAATGCCAACAGAAAGGATTTCTTCGCCTGCTTCAGCCCCACACTTCAGGTAAAGGAAGCAGGGGTTTTCATCCCGGGGGCCCAGGTTGCACTTCAGACTCACCAGATCCTGGCTGGGAAGGAAATTGTTAAAAACAAATAAACAACAACAACACAAAAAACATGACACGTGTAGTTTTCTGAGCAGCCTCACAACCCGCTGGTTTTTCTTTTTTGTAGCTCACTTCCTCTTGCCCTGAGGTCCAAGCACCTTGGCCAACACCTGCAGATGCTCAGCACAGAATCCATAAGGAATGGAAGTTGCAGGCATCAGGACGCCCCCTCCATTTCCCCTGACCATGGACATTCTACTCAATGCTCTGATACTCAGTTAATGAGATACATGAGTGGGCTGTGTGTACGGAGAAGACAAAAGTGTGCCTTGCTCTAAGTTAAGCGGACAGTTCTCCATAGGTGGGCTTTTGTTTCCCGCCTGTTTCCGTGGACAGCAGGTTTTTGCTCACTTCAGGGGCAGGAGGCAAGGGGGATTCTGACAGGAGACCTGGCCAGGTGGCCCTGTTACTAGAGAGTCAGCAGGAGCTCAGGTAGGCAGGTCCAAAGCACAGATCCAGGAATTTGGCAACATCAACCCTGGTTCTTGTATCTGGCCCATAAATGAATTTATACCTGACACTGAATTTACAATGTTGTTGTTGTTGTTGTTGTTAGGTGCCATCGAGTCGGTATCCAACTCATAGCGACCCTCATAGGGTTTTCAATGGCTGACTGTTTCGGGATTGCCTTGGGAGTGGATTGCCAGGTCCTTCTCCCATTTTTGTGGTGCTGGGAATTGAACTCAGGACCTCAGAGACTGCAGCGCAGCGCTCTACCAACTGAGCTAAATCCCAGCCCAAGACTGTTTTAGGAAAGACAAAAAACAAAGATGAACAAAAACCCAAAACAGAACAACAATAACAAAAAACACAGCCGTTCCTCAGTACCTGACGGGGACTGATTCCAGGATCTCCATGCACAGTGTGTGCCACTAAAGTCCTTTATGTGCTTAAGTCCTTTATTTTCAGTGTTTGAGGCTGGGAGTATAAATCCGGTGTATTAAAAGATGTTGCTGTTGTCAGGTGCTGTGGAGTGGAGTCCAGCTCATAGCGACCCTCATAGGGTTTTCAATGGCTGATTGTTTTGGTATTGCTTTGGGAGTGGATTGCCACATCCTTCTCCCATTTTTGCGGTGATGGGGATCAAACCTGGGTCCTCAGAGAGTGAGGAGCAGCACTCTACCCACTGAGCTACCCCAACCCCCTTATTAAAAGATAATACACCATTAATAGTTACAGAGAAGGAACCTGAACTAGCTCAGGGAAACCTGGAAAGGAACTTGAAATAAGCTGTGCTCCTTGAGTGAATCTGCATAAGGATATTTCTGTTTCCCAGGGAAAGGCAAGGTCAGAGAAACAGTCAAGCAGGGGTCAAGAAGGAAAAGTATCTTAGAGAAGACAGTGGGGCTGAGAGCAGGGAGATGAGTGCATGTGGTTGCTGGAGAAAGAAGAGCAAAGGGCAAGAAGCATAGAGGAAGAAAAGAAGAAAGGAAAAACGAGTGGGGGCATGGTTCCCTTAGCTTTTATTCAAGCTAGGCCACGCCCAGTGTGACATCACCTCTGGGCACCAAGAGTGGTGTGGGCTGGGGGGCGGGGAGTCTTTGCTTTATAAATGGATCAACCACAGTGAGGGGCCCATTAGAAAATGTCCTTCTTATGTCCTCAGAGAGGCACTACAGCTTCATCTACCATGGCCAGAGGGCAGGGGTCAACTTTAATCCCCTTTCCTTCCTCCGTTGTTGCTATTGGGTGCCGGGGAGTTGGTATCCTACTCATAGTGACCCTGCATGCAACAGGTGAAACACTATTGTCAGTGCTTCTCTGCAGTTCATAGGGTTTTCAATGGCTGATTGTTTTGGGGGAGTGAGTGGCCAGGACGGTCTCCCAAACCTAGAGCACCTGGTATTCCCAGGCGGTCTCCCATCCAAGTACTAACCAGGCCTGACCCTGCTTAGCTTCCAAGATCTCACGCGATCAGATACTACAGGGCTAGTTGTTAGGTGCCGTCAAGTCGTGTCCGATTCATTAATTTCGGGATTGCCACGGCCTTCTCCCATTTTTGGGGTGCTGGGAATCGAACCCGGGACCTCAGAGACTGCAGAGCAGCGATCTACCGAGCTAAATCCCAGGTCCTTCCTTTCCTCCACACCGCCTGTTAATGCCTAAACCAGGCTGCCTATCGTCCCGAGCGTCCAGGCGCCTCCCGCTCCGCGACACCGCACAGCCCCCCGCAGCCCGCCCTCGGCTCCCCGTCCCGCCTGGCTGCGCAGGAGCGTGGCCGCCACCCAGCGTCGCCGCCGCAGTCCCATAGCCCGGTGCCCCGCAGTGTGGGCGGCGCCAGCAGCTCCCCCAGCCCGAGTCCTGGGCGCCCAGAGCGGCTCAGGTCAGAAAGAGGCTGTGGGTCAGAGCCCCGCCGGCCGCCTCCCGAGAGGTGGGCGCCAGGCGGCGGCAGAGCCCGCAGCCCTCGGTCTCGGTCTCCATCCTGCCGCTTTCACTCCGGGCTCGTCCCGGAACCTCTCTGGTCGGGCTTGAGTTTCCGTCCCTGCAGAGAGGAAGTGAGAACGCAGAGCCACTTCCGTTTCGCCCCACTTCAAACCCTAGAAACCACACCCGCTCCTGGCTTTTCCCGTTTAGCTTCCAGACCCAGCTGCGGAGGTGCGCTTGCGGCCGCCCTGGATTAGAGCGGCGCCCCAAACCCGCGGGTGGCGCGCTCCAGGGCTGTGGGGAGCACGGATGGCGCCCCGGGCCTCGGGAGCCGCGCGCAGGCGCAGTGCGTCGAGCGAGGAAGCGGGCGGTTTTTAGAAGTCGGCTGTGGGCGCCTGGCTGGCGCCGTGGACGACGCTGCTGGGCCGCTGAAGAGAGCGGGTACGCGGAGGCGCGTCGGGGTGGCTCGTGGGACCCACTCCCGCGTGGCTGCCTCGCGAGTGCACGCCGGGGCCTTTCGTGCCTGCGGCGCTGGGGCTACAGCGGGGCCAGGCCGATGATCCGGGTTATTTTGGTCCTTGCCCGCCTTCCTCGCTCACCACGCTGTTCTCGCCCTGGAGGGGAGTTGAGGCGGAGCGCTGTGGCTGGAGGCTGGTGCCCTTGCGGGCAGTGCTGGGCCGTGGCGATCTTTAACAGCGCGGGCGGACTGGCCCAGTGGCGCGGCTGAGACATAATGGCAACCTGGTTCCCTCAATTCCCCTCTGGACACCCCGGCTGCGGGAACCCCGGCTCCCAGGATTGGACGCCCTGTTGTTGTTGTTAGGTGCCATCGAGTCGAGTCTGACTCATAGCGACCCTATGTACAGCAGATAAAAACACTTCCCGATTCTGTGCCAGGCAAACGATCTTACTTATGTTTAAGCCCATTGTTGCAGACACTGTCAATCCATCTGGTGGAGGGATTCCCCCCCCCCGCCGTTGACCTGCCTGCTTTCCTTGCTCACCACGCTGTTCTCGCCCTAGAGGGGAGTTGAGGCGGAATTGACCTGCCACTTTCCCAAACATGATGTCTTTCTCCAGGGATTGGTCTCTCCTGACTACATGTCCAAAATATATAAGCCACAATCTGGCCATTCTTGCTTCCAAGGAGCACTCTGGTTGCACTTCTAGGACAGACCTGTTAGTTCTTTTGGCAGTGCATGGCATATTCAGTAGACGTCTCCAGCACCATAATTCAAAAGCATCAATTCTTTACCTGTCTCCCTTGTTTAATGTCCAGCTTTCACAACCATATGATGCGACTGAAAATACCATGGCATGCATCATCAAAAACTCTATGGATTAGATGCCCTAGGGGACAGAAATTCGAAGGTCTTGAATATCGGGCGCGTTTGGATGGAGAAATGTGGGATTGAGGAGGAATTTTCCAGTTGCTGTGTGGGGTCAGAAGGTAGATCGCAACCTTTCTTTGAACATCATGTTTTTATAAAATTGGAAATTAGCATCAAAGGAAATTGGATATTGGTGGTTTTGAAATTTTGAGTGTCACCCTTGTATTTGGTGTTCTTTCTGAAAAATAGAATTTCTGTTTTGCTTCATGTTTTTTCTCAGTATTTCATATTCTGGGATCATGATTTGGTGGAAAATAGTTTTTAATCTTTTTTTCTTAAGTTTTCATCTATGTTTATCTATTAGGATATGCACCTGCAGCCATAGCACTGTGGCATCCGATCCTGTCAGATCTCCGAAGCTAAGCAGGGTCAGGCGTGGTTAATAGTTGGATGAGAGACTGCCTGGGAAAACCAGATACTATAGGCTTGGGTGAAGGACCTGGCAACCCACTCCCAAAAAGCAATCTGCCATTGAAAACCCTATGAATAGCAGAGAAGCACTGGCAATAGTGTTTCACCTGTTGTAGGTAGGGTTGCTATGAGTTGAACACTGACTGGACCACACCTAACAACAACAACAACATTGGGATATGCACCTAGTGATTGACTAGCCTGCTGCCTTCTATTTACCTGTGGAATCATGCCAGAAAAATTATGAAGCTATGTGTTTTCTATAGGTAATCACTTAACCAAACTTTCATTTTGATGGAATTTTCCAGATTGGAAGAGGGAAACGGCACCAAATGATATGGGTGAAATTTAAAAAGTTAAATGTCCTTAATTGTAAAGGAACCAATTTTAATGGTTGCCAAACATTAGTACTCCAGTCCAGTTCACATTTTGTATATTTGTATTTCTATCCTATATGTCCTGACTCTTCTGGTTATAAGTAGCCTTTGATCCATGCTAACATACATGAGCTGTCCGTAGAAAAGTATTATCTTGTTTAGAAACACTACTTATCAGTTTTATGAACAAGATCAATATTAGCTGAATTTTGACTTCCTTAAGTAAGATTGAAAGACTAAAAGTAAGAATACTACTATGGTCTCTCCTTTCTTTCAATTTCCATGTTCAATAAATTGTCCAGTCTCTCTTGTTTTTAAAGAAAAATATACTTGCTACATCTTCGACTCTCTTTTTTAAAGCACTTTTCAAAACACTGTTTCAGGAGTTGTTTTCTTCCTCCCACTCTCCTCTCTTTTTAAAAGTCGCACTATGTAGCCCAGGCTGGCCTGGAACTCAAGATCCTCCTGCCTCATCCTCCCCAGTGTTGGGATTATGCAACTACCAAGAAGACTACCGATTGAATTTGTGTGAGAGAACTCTGACTTTTGTGCAAATCCAATCCACGTGTGATTCTAATCTGTGTCTGATTTTGTAGCCCTCAAATTGTTGAAAGGGTACACATTAGAATTGAGAATGTACAGTATCTATAATGTCTTCCTCAACTGGGAAGCAAAGAAAATAGAGAATGAAAAAGCAGAACAGAATAGCCAAGAACTGTGGGTCAATCACAGAAGTAACATGGGGAATGATAATAGGAGGAGGAGGAGGTAGGAGGAAGAGGAGGAGGAGGAGGAGGAGAAGGAGAAGAAAAATGGGCTGAGGGCACTGCTCAGTGGTCCAGCACTTGCAAAGCATGCAAGCGCAAGGTCCTGGGTTCAACCCCCAGTACCGCAATAAAAAAGAATTAAACATTTTCTCCTATCTTAATGAAATAAAACTAAAAATTAATAGCAAGAAAAACTACAGAAACTGTAAAAATACATGAAGATTAAATCATATACTCTGAAATAATCAGTGGGTCAGAGAAATCAGGGAAGGCCGGGTGTGGTGACACACGCCTGCAATCCCAGCGGCTTGGGAGGTGGAGGCGGGAGGGTCTCAAGTTCGAGACCAGAGGTAGTCTGTGTAACTTAGCAAGACCCTGTCTCAAAAAGTAAAAAAAATGGACTGGGGTCACAGCTCAGTGGTCCAGCACTTGCAAAGCATGCAGACACAAGGCCCTGGGTTCAATCCCCAGTACTTCATTAAAAAAAAAAAAAGAAAAGAAAAGAAAAGAAAAAGAAATCAGGAAGAAATATAAAAATTCCTAGAGTCAAATGAAAATGAAAACATAACTTACCAGAACTTTTGGGATACAGCAAAGGTGGGAACACTATATGAATACCTAGATGAGTAGTTATATCAAAAATCAGAGAAAACTTGGATAACTTAATGAGGCACTTCAAGATCTTAGAAAAACAGGAACTATACAGCCCCCAAAAAGACACAGTAAAGATCAAGGTGGAAATTAATGCAATGGAGACTAAAAGAATAATACAAAGAACCAATGAAACCAAGAATTGGTTCTTTAAACAGTAAACAAGATTGAAAAACCCTCAAACTAACCAAAAGAGAAAGAAAAGACCCAAGTTAATAAAATTAAGATGAAGCCAAGTGTGGTGGCATGTCCTTGTGATCTGGAGGCTGAGGGAGGAGGATCCTGAGTTCAAGGCCAGCCTCAGATACACAATAAGATCTTCTACAAAAAAATAAATAAGATTAAGGGAGGATATTACAACAGATGCCAAGGAAGTCCAGAGGATCATTAGGGAATATGTTGAAAACTTATATTACAATAAACTGGAAGATCTAGAAGAAATGGATAAATTTCTAGGCACATATGACCCACAAAATTAAGCAGAAAGGATATAAATAAATTAAGCAATTTATAATGAACAGTGAGATTGAAGCAGTAATAGTCTCCCAACAAATAAAAACCCAAGAACAAATTCCCTGCTGAATTCTGCCACACTTTCAAGAACTTACATTAATACCCCTCAAATCATTCCATCAAACAGAAAAAGGAGGAATGCTATCAAACCCATTCTATGAAGCTAGTATTACCCTCAAAACTCAACAAGGATATATCAAAAAAAGAAAACTATAGACTGATTTGTCTTATGAGCATAGATGCAAAATTTTCCAATAAAATACTTGCAAACTTCATCAGCAACACATGAAAGATATAAGCCATGATCTAGTTGGTTTTATTCCAGGGATGAAAGGAGGGTTCAACATACACTAATTGATAAATATAACACAACCCATAAATAGAATGAGGGATAGAAATCACATGATCATCTCCATAGATGGAGTAAAGGTGTTTGACAATGTTCACTATCCCTTTATGATAAGAGCCCTGTAGAAACTAGGAATCAGAAGAACATATCTCAACATAATAAAGGTTATATATGACAAACCTATGGGGCTGGGATTTAGCTCAGTTGGTAGAGCGCTGCGCTGCAGTCTCTGAGGTCCCAAGTTCAATTCCCAGCACCACAAAAATGGGAGAAGGACCTGGCAATCCACTCCCAAGGCAATCCCGAAACAGTCTGCCATTGAAAGCCGTATGAGGGTTGCTATGAGTCGAATCTTGACTCGACAGCACCTAGTAACAACAACAACAACATGAGAAACCTATAGCCAATATTATACTAAATGGGGAAAAACTGAAAGCATGTCCTCTAAAATCAGGAATGAAACAAAGGCATCCACTCTCTCCATTTTTATTCAGTATAGTGCTTGAATTCTTAGAGCAATAAGGCAAGAGAAGTAAATAAAAGAGATACAAATAGGAGAGGACAAAGTCAACTTGTCCCTATTGGCAGGTAATATGATCCTATACATAACCGTTTGACTACCAATAGGATGCGTATCAAAAAGTGTGTGTTAATTTGACAGAAAATCAAGAACACGGTGGGGGAAAGTTTATTTATTTATTGATACTTGGGGATTGAACTCAGGGCCTTGCACACATTTTTGCAAGTGCTCAACCACTGGACTGCACCCCACCCCTGTCCATTTTATCTTGAGACAGGGTCTTGCTAAGTTACTCAGGCTGTGTCTGGCCTGGAATCAGCAATCCTCCTGCCTCCACTTCCTGAGTCACTAGGATTACAGGTGTGAGCCACTGTGCCTGGCAGAAAGTTATTTTACAAACTCATATAATGCATTCCAATTATTTTGCTAATTATGTTCTTGTTTTATTTATTGTAATGAAGAGCTTCTGGAAATAAAATACTTATTGTCATATATTTTGATTTGAAATTGGTAAAGGCTTAAAAGACCCTAAAAACTCTGGAAAATCTTAGATCTGATACATTCTGCAAAATAGGATACAAAACCAACATACAAAAAAAAAAATCAGTAGCTTTTCTATATACCAACAGCAAACATGCTCAGAAGAAGTAAGGAAAACAATCCCATTCCACAATAGTCTCAGGAAAACAAAATAAACTACCTAGGAATAAACCTAACCAAAGAGGTGAAGACTTCTACAATCAAAGATTAAAACACTGAAGAAAGAAAATGAAGAGGACACTAGAAGGTGGGAAGACCTCCCATGTTCATGGATTGGCAGAATTAATATTGTGAAAATGGCTATCTTGCCAAAATCAGTCTACAGATTCAGTGTAATCTCCATCAAAATACCAATGATGTTCTTCACAGAAATAGAAAAGAAAATCCTAAAATTCATATGGAAACATAAATAGCCAAAGCAATCCTGAGCAAAAAGAACAATGTTGGAGGTATTACAATATCTGATTTTAAACTATAGTATAGAACCATAGTAACAAAACCAGCATGGTACTGACACAAAAACAGACATGTAGATCAATTGAGTAGCATAGAAGACCTAGGGAAAAAAACCCCCATGCAGTTACAGCCATCTGATTTTCAATAAATGTATCAAAAACATACACTGGAGAGAGGACAGTCTCTTTCACAAG
>VMDO01017822.1:12773-43962 GCA_007922755.1 Pedetes capensis
AACAAAAAAAAAAAAAAAAAAAAAAAGCACACACACAAAAAAACCCTTCAAAATGGATCGAAGACCTTCATGTAAGGCCTGAAACTTTGAAATTACTAGAGGAAAACATAGGGAAAACTCTTCAAGATATAGGCATAGGCAAGGACTCTTTCAATAGGACTCCAAAGGTGAGGATATAATAGCAACAACTGACAAACGGGATTGCATCAAATTATGAAGCTTCTGCACAGCAAAGAAAGCAATTAACACAGTGAATGAATAGCCTATAGATTGGGAGAGAATCTATGCTGGTTATTCATTGAATAAGGGATTAATATCCAGAATATATAAGTAACTCAAAATACTTAATATCAAATGAACCAATAATACTATCAGTCAGTGGGAAAATGAATTGAACAGACAGTTCTTAAGAGAAGTACAAGTGGCCAATAAATATATGAAAAAACTTCAACATCCTTAGCCATAAAGGAAATGCTAATTAAAACTACATTGAAGTTCCATCTTATTCTATTAGAATGGCTATTATCAAGCAAAGAAACAACAAATGTTGGGGAGGATGCAGGGAAAAAGGAACTCAAACACTCTGGGTGGGAATGTAAATTAATTTGGCCATTATTGAAGTCAGTACAGAGGTGCCTCAAAAAGCTAAAACTAGGACTACGTAGGTTCCTGCTATTCTGCTTTTGGGTATTTACCCAAATGAATCAAAGTTAGCATGCAGAAGATACCTATTTGCCCATGTTCACTGTGTCACTGTTCACAATAGCCAAGTTATGGAATCAACCTTGGTGCCTATCAGCAGATGAATGGTTAAGAAAATGTGGTTTACATATACAATGGAGTTTTATTTAGCCATAAAGAAGAAAGTTATATCACTTGTAGGAAAATATATTAAGAAAAATAACCCAGACTCAGAAAGACTAACAACATGTTTTCTCTCATGTGCAAATCTAGATGAAAAATAAAACACATATAAGTAGAAAGTAAAAGGGAGACTACTGGGAGGGAGACCCATAGGAAGGGAGAGAGGAAGAAGAGAAGGTAAAGGGGGGTGAATATGATTGAAATATATTGTATACATGTATGAAAATGTCCTTACTGAAATCCATTATTTTCTGCAAATCATATATGCTAACAGTAATGAAGAGCCTGCAGCTGTACCACTGTGGCGTCTGATCCCATCAGGTCTCAGAAGCTAAGCAGGGTCAGACCTGGTTAGTACTTGGCTAGGAGACTGTCTGGGAACACCAGGTACTGTAGGCTTGGGAGAGGGACCCAGCAATCCAATCCCAAAAAACAATCAGCCATTGAAAACCCTATGAATAGCAAAGAAGCACCAACAATAGCGTTTCATCTGTTGTACATATGGCCAGTATGAGTTAGACACTGACTCCATGGCACCCAACAACAACAACAACAACAGCAACAGTAATAATGAAAATGTAAAGAAGAAATAAAGATAATGAAGATTTTCTCAGACAAAATCTGAAGGAATTTGTCATTGGTATATATTCCTTATGAGAAATCCTAAAAAGAAATTTTTCAGAGAGAAGAAAAATATAAGTCAGGAACTCAGATCTGTAAAGGAATATCATCAGAAAAGGAATAAATGAAGGAAAAATAGAATCCCTAATTTATATGCATCAAATACACGAAGCAAAAAAAACTGATAGAACTATAAAGAGAAATTACAAATTCGGTATTATAGTTGGACACTTCATCACTCTTGAATTGGTTGTGGATAGATGAAGCAGGCAGAAAATCAGTCTATAGTTGAACTGAACAGAATCACCTGTCCACTGAATCTAATGAACATTTATAGAGTATTTCATCCAACAGTGGTAGAATACACATTTTTCTCAAACTCACGTGGAACATTTACCAGATAGAGCACACACCTCAACAATTTTAAAAGAAGATTAATTATACAAAGTAGATTCTCAGACCTCAGTGACATTAAGTTAAACATCAGCAAGAGAAAGATAGCTAGCTTACCATAGGTTGTAGGGAGAAATTGGGAGGAAATTGGCAAAAACCCTAAAACTGGGAAAACAGCTTTTGAAGATCTGGTTTGTAAATTAGAAATCTAGGGAAAATGAAAATAACTTGGCTGGACGTTTGTACAAAACCCTTCACATATCCCCCCAACCTGATTGGACAATTGGACTCAAAGCTGATTGCCTTAGGCCATTCCATGGGCAAGCTATATAAGAAGCTGCACTGCAGCAGCTAGCTCTCTCTCCTCCAGACCATCTTGCCCAGACCATCGGTAAGGAAACAGCTCTCTGTTGCAGACCACCGACTAGACAAGAACTCCCTCTCCATCTGACCACCAACGAAGCAAGAACTCTCTCCTCATGACCACCGAGACCACCAACACAGAAGCATCTGCCCTTGAGGAGTATAAGAGCAGCTAGTACTTAAAGCTGTATGCTTTGGGTTTTCTCTCTGCCCTGATAAAGGGCAGAGAAATAAAGAGCCATGTTTGTCCCACAAGGCAAAAGCGCCCAAGGCTTTTCCTTTTTCCTTTCTCCCTTCTCCGCCAGCGTTCCCAAGGGCCACAGGAGTCTGAGCCCCTCACCCAAGGGTCCTGAGTGAAGTGTGTTTAGTATCTGTGTGAGTGGCGGTGCCACCCGTCTGAACATGCGGGCCAGACTGGGAGGCGCTCGCCCCACAATAGGTAAGAATTTAAGGAACATACTTCTAAATAACATGGGGCTCAAAGAACTTTCAAGAGACTTAAAAATATTTTGCACTAAATGAAGGTGAAAATACAACTTAAAATTTGTGAGATGCAGCAAGACCATTGTATAGAGGGAAAGTGGTAGTATTAAATAAACATGCTGGAAAAGTAGAAAGATCTAAATTCAGTTAAAGTTTCACCATAGGAAGCTAGAGTAGGAAGAGCAATATATGCCTAAAGCAAGCAGGAGAAGAGAAATAAAAATCAGAGTAAAAAAATAAGTCAATGAAATTGAAAATAGGAACTCAACAGAGAAAAATCAAAGATGGTTCAAAAATCAAATAAATGACTTTTTGAAAAGATCAATAAATTGAGAAGCCACTAGTAAGGCTAACAAAAGGGGAGAAGCCACAAATCAATATCAGAAAAGAACGAACTATTCATATGGATCCCATGAATAAAAAGGATAATAAAGGGATATGAATAAGTGTTTGCCAACAAATTTAGTAATTGACTAATTCCGTCAAGGATAAAATGTACCAAAAAAATTGAGAGAAACAGATAATACAAATAGGCCTATATCTGATTTTTTTTTTTTTTTTTTTTTTTTTTTTTTTTTTTTTTTTTTTTTTTTTTTTTTTTTTTTTTTTTTTTTTTTTTTTTTTTTTTTTTGTAGACAGTATCACTATGTTGTCCAGGCTGGCCTCAAACTCACAGTCCTCCTGCCTCAGCCTCCTGAGTAGCTGGGATTATAGGTGCATGCCAGTATATCTATCAAAGAAGTCAAATCAATTACCTTCTGAGAAAGAAATCCACTAGGCCCAAATGGATTCACTGATGATCATTTCCCAAATATTTAAGAAAGAAAGGATACAAATTTTCCACAATCTCTTCTAGAAAATAGAAGCTGAGGAAGCACTCCCTAATTCATTGTTTGAAGCCAGAATTACTATAATACCAAAATAAGATAAAGATATTAGGAAAATGCAAACATACAGACCAATACATTTTATAAACATAGATGCAAAAATCCTCAACAAAATATGAAATTGAAGCCAATAACATATACAAAACATATATCAAACCAAGTAGGATTGATTCTAGATATAAAAGGTATTCTATTATGTTCCTGTTTTAACATTCATAAACCAATTAATCCATCACATTAAGAACCTGCAGCCGTACCATTGTGGCATCTTATCCTGTCAAATCTCCTAAGGTAAGCAGAGTTGGCCCTGGTTAGTGCATGGATGGGAGAACACCTGGAAACACTAAGTGCTGTAGACTTGGGAGAAGGACCTGGCAACCCACTCCCAAAAAACAATTAGCCATTGCAAATTCTATGAATAGCAGGGGAGCACTAACCATACTGTTTCTCCTGTTGTATGTAGGGTCAGTATGAGCCAGACAGTGACTCAACAGCATCTAATAACAACAATTACATTAAGAGCACTAAGAAGAGTTGGGAGTCCTCACCAAAAATGGGGATACACTTTCCACACCAACCACCATAAAATCATGCAGGTAAGTTCCACCTGGAACTGGTTTCTCTCATTTGGAGACCCACAGGAAAAAATAGTTACAACCTCTCTATGTATAGTCCTCACAGAGCATAATATATTAAAACTGAAGGAAGGTGGTTATACTAGAAGAATTGGCAAGAGCATCAGTACAGAAACCCTTAGTTTATGATGAAGCTTGATTTCTGATTTGAAATCTTATTTTTCTTACTTTGGCTGAAGGGTAGCACCCTTAAAGACAAAGGCCTTTTTAAAATTCTGACTTTAAAATAACTCAGAAAGCAAATAAAAAGAAAAATTTCTTTCAACCACTCAGACAATTATTGTTAACTTCATATATATACTTCTTTCTCTTTCTCCACTAGGTTTCTAAAATTCTTATTGCTGTTGTTGATGTTGTTAGGTGCCGTCGAGTCCGTATCGGACTCCTAGTGACCCTCATAGGGTTTTCAATGGCTGACTGTTTCGGGATTGCCTTGGGAGTGGATTGCCAGGTCCTTCTCCCATTTTTTGCGGTGCTGGGAATTGAACTCGGGACCTCACAGACTGCAGCGCAGCACTCTACCAACTGTTATTGAATATTGTTCTAGGGAATGGGAATATCAAAATGAACATGTGAAACATCCTGTCCACCCAATCACATTTATATTCTAAGTGGTAGAGACATAGTAAGCAAACCAAAATAAGTTAAAATTATAAAGGCTGTTTAAAATATCAAATAAGAAGATAGGGCAGATAAGGGCTATCTTGTAAGTGGAGGTTTTAATGGTCAAGAAATGCATCTTGATAAAAATTTTATAAAGTTATTAAGATAAGAGGAAGGTCCTGATATAATATGGTCTTTGGTGGGGGGGTGGAATGCATTTTAGGCAAATAGATGAGGGGCTAAAGTCTTATATTAGCTTGTTCATTGCTGTGGCAGAGAAAATGACCAAAACAAACTTATGGGAGGAATGATTTATTAGGAGCTCACATTTAGAGGAAGTCAGTCCATAATGGCAGTGGGGCAGGCATGGTGGTGGCAGGGCGCATGGCAGGTAACAGTTCAGGAAGAGAAAGCAAGAGACAGAGAGGGAGAGGGGGAAGAAAGAAGAAGGAGGGGGAGAAAGCGAGAGCAAGTGAGAGAGAGAGAGAGCAACTAAAACTGCAGATCAGCGTTTTAACCTCCAAAGACCTGCCCCCAGTGACTAGAATCTCAACTCTCAAAGTTCCATAGCCTCCACAGACAGCACCATCACCTGGGGACCAAATGTTCAAATACATGACCTTTCGGGGACATTTAGATCCAAACCATCACACTCCACACCTGGCCCCCAAATGTTGGAGTTATCTTATAATGCAAAATGAATTGAGTCCAACTTCAAGAATCCCCACAGTCTTAATAGTCTCAACCACGTTCAAAGTTCCAAATCCAAAATCTCCACTGAGACTTAAGGCAAACTTAGCATTGAGCCCTCATAAATCAAAAAATAGGTGACACAAAGTAAACATCCCCATTACAAAAGGGAGGAATGGGGCATAGGAAGGAAAGACTGGTTCAAAGAAAGGCCAATATCCAGCTGGACAAACAAATCCTGTAGCTCTGTGTCTGGCACCTGGCACCCATGGTGGCCTCTGGGCTCAAACAGGCTTGGGCAGCTCTTCCTTTATGGCTTGCTATTTGCAGCACATATGGCCCTCTTGGGCTGGCTTCACTTGTTGCTGGTAGCTTCCTATGGCATATGTTTTACATTGCTAGCGTTGCCAACATCTTAAAGTCTCCATTGTAGCTTAGGCTCCACCCACAAAGCTTCCCATAGCAGGCTTTCAGGGGCTCTCCACAGGCAATGTGACCCTGGTATACACTGGCCTTGCAGTCTATTCTCTAGCACCTTTGTGGCAGCCTCCATGATCCCATAATTCTTGCAAGCTGCATGCCTGCAAAACCAGCACCTTGTGGTTGACACCAAGGTCTGCTGCCAGCTTGCGTGGTAGCTGGGCCACAGCAGCTTCTATGTGCCTGGGCTGGGAAATGGCTTCCTTGGGTGGCACCTTTCCAACAGGGTGCCCTGGAGGGACTTCCTTTTCAGGCATTGTCTTTTCAAAGGAACATCTTTTAAATGGGTTTCCCATTTTACGCCCTGGGGCCTTCCATGGGAGGGCTCTGGCCAACTCCTGGTTTGCTCCCAGGGCATTCCTGTTGTTTCAGTGCAGAGTATGTGGCTTCTCTTTGATGGCACTTACCTCTAATCATTATAGTCTCTTTGCCTGAACTCACCTTGTCCACAACTTTAAACACAAGGATTTTCTTCTTACCAAACCTCTCATTTTTCAAATCTTTCTGTTCTGCTTTTTATGCCATTTTTTCTTTATAAATCTGACTAAAACATCTAGTAATAACCAAAACACAGTGTCAGTATTCTTTTTTGATATTTCCTTTCCCAAATTAATTAATCTATTACTTGTAAATTCAGCTTCATTCAAATATTTGGGGCACAGCCAAACTGTAGTCAAGTCTTTGCCAGAATGTAACACGGAGGCTTCTAGTCTAGTTCCTAATTGTTGTTGTTGTTGTTGTTGTTAGGTGCCGTCGAGTTGGTATCCGACTCATAGCGACCCTCATAGGGTTTTCAATGGCGGACTGTTTCGGGATTGCCTTGGGAGTGGATTGCCAGGTCCTTTTCCCGTTTTTTGTGGTGCTGGGAATCGAACTCAGGACCTCAGAGACTGCAGCGCAGCGCTCTACCAACTGAGCTAAATCCCAGCCCCAAGTTCCTAATAGTGTCCTTATTTCCCTTTAAAATTCTATGAGCCCTGACTTTTCTGCCCACATCTCTATTGGTGTTCCTGTGTTTGAATTCCCACCTGCCCCTCCGGCCCTGCTTATAGCATTCTACAGCTTCTCTAGCCTTTACCTCCAAATTCTTCCAAACTCCTCCTGCAAGTGAGTTCCAAAGGCCTAAGGACCACATGGCCAGGTTTTGGCACAACAGTGATCCTGCTCTCTGGTACTGATTTTCTGTGTTAGCTTGTGTGTGGCAAAATGTACAACAGCAGCAACTTAGGGAATGAAAGACTTGTAGCTCATTGTTCAGAGCATTTCCGGTCTTAATGGCAGTGGGGTATGGCAACAGGGCCTGTGGCTGAGGACCTCACAGAGATAGTTTATTGGAACGAAGTTTATTGGAATGAGGAGTCTGGGTAGAACCACCAAAGGCCCACCCCAATGACTTACTTCTGTCAGCTATGTCCCACCTCCCATGTTCCAGAACCTTCCAAACAGCACCACCACCTGGGGACCTAGCATTTAAACACAGTACTTTTGGAGAACATTTTAAATTAAAACTGTAACAGTCCGTAAAACCAAAAGCTGGTTCACAGAAAAGATAAATAAAATTCGTAAATCTCTACCTGACCAAGGGAAAAATCTATGAAACATATTACCAATATGTGCAATAAAGGTATTGATTTTGCTAGATATCCCCCAGAAATTAAAAAGATAGCAGGTGACCCAACTCTGTGGCCATGGTTCTGACTTCTTGATGGAACTTTTCTGTATGGTAATGTGAGTGCTAATACCTGACTCTGCATATGTGAAAACCCATACGACTTAACAACAAAAGGTGAGCCTCACTGAGGGCAAACTAAAAAAAAAAAAAAAAAAAAGTCAAACCAAGATGATGATGGGGAGAGGGGGTGTCCCAGGACAAAATAACTGCTAGGAGTGTTGATAGCTGGCAGCTCTTAGCTCCACTGCTCTCAGAGAATTTCTCTCTGCTCTAAGCAGCTGTCTTGTCCAAGTCCACAGACCTCCCTTGAGCATCCCTCCTCCAATGGCTGCCTACACAGGCACAGACAGCTCTAACTACGGTGCCTCTGTGGGCATCTCTGAAGGGTCCACCTAGTCCAGGACTCCCCGGGGAATTGGCTGGCCTTTTTACTACAGCTGCTTCCTAGTTCACCAGCTCCAGACTCCTTCCTTCATCCATCACAGGGGTGAGCACCCTTCCCAGGAAGCCTCCTATATATACTCAGACCTCTGGGTCAGAGTGTGTTTCCCAGAATCTCTACCTATAGGAGTCAGTATCAAGAGTGGGTAAGGGAATGGTTCTGTCGTTTTACCTTGGCCACCCTGCACCTTTCCACACAGGCCAAGCTAGCAAAGGCCCACACCCCAACTAATCTGGGATACTCTGGAGCCTGCCAGGACCATGAGAAGTTAGGAGTCTTATAAGGAGCTGCTACAGGTCATCTCGGCCCACTCCCTTCTTGCTCTTGAGACTATCAGACACCGTAAATCAGGTTCTTCTGGCCTCTTCAGTTCCGAAGAAGTCTAAGACTTTCTTCCCTGTCCCCCACTCCCCACATAGAACTTTAGAATATTAAACCAGTTAGCTTCAGTTTAGAATTGGCTCCTTAGCAACGAAATATCCCACAACTCACACTACAGTCATTCACCCATTTTGGAGTGTGGAGCAAAGATTTGGGCACCTTCGGCTAAGCTCCCCTTCGCTGTCTTTGTAAGTAATAAACTATCTGCAGCTAGAAGGGGGTTGTTATATCTTAACTGGTAGAATCAGCCAGGTCTTGCCTCATGTGTACTTGATAATGCCATACCACTCACCTTCACCCAGGTCAGCCTTTGACCCATAGCCCTTATATACACATATCTTCTTCCGTAGTCATTCTTGGGGAACAGCAGAGAAGGTTTAAGCAGTCAGTAATGCCACCTTCTTTATGATGTGAGGAAACAGCAGGACAAAGCCTGCTGTTATAATTTCCACAGTAATTACTCAGTGCCTACAAGGTTCTGGTGTTGAGATGCCCCAGTGAAGAGCTTAGGTTAAGGCCCCGCCTGTTAATCTCCTAAATCAGTGGAGTAAAGGCAGCACACACTCTTGGGATCGCTGGCAATAAAGCAGTCACATAGCTCCTATATTCCCACACAAATCTATGTGTGACTGGAATTGATGTTTCCCTGGAGGCCAGCAGGAAATATTTGCCACACGATCGTGACAGATTAGGACTGTAAGAGACAGATAGCACTCAATGCTGCCCAACTTTGGCACAATAGAGGTCATGAGAAGCCTTGTTTCCCTGTCCTTTTTAATTTTACCATGTTCTGCAAATAAATTTGATCGAGGCTGAAGAAAAAGAAAAGAACCAAGGTTTTCAATGGGTTCAGTTAGGTCCTTCTTTCTAAAATTAAAACAAAACAAAACAAAACAAAAACTAGCTGGGAGTATAATTTAGTGATAGAGTCCCTGCCTTAGCTTGTGTTAGGTCTGGGTTCAATAGCCACCAACACAAAAAATTAAAAACAGAAATAGCTAATACTTTAGGGGTGGAGGTGTCTAGCTTGCATGAGGCCCTGAGTGTGATCCCCTAGCACCACAAAACAAACAAACAAACAAACAAACAAAATTCCAGTGCTGGATATCATACAGAGAAATATTTTATTTTCTATACTGTTAGTGGAAGATGATATAATCCAAGTACTTTGTTTCTTTAGGACCATAAGGCAAAATATATGTAAATATATGGAATTTGATCTGGTAATTCTAGCCTAAGAATTTGTCTTTATGAAATATATGCATAAGCATGTATATAAGAATGTTAATTATGACATGTTCATAATAGGAAAATATTAAAGAGAACATACATTTTCACAAATTATATAAATTATGGTAAACCCGTGCAAAGAATTACTCTGTAGTTACTTTTTAAAATGAGACGTCTATAGGAAAGATACCTATGATGTATATATAAAGAAAACCTATTTGAAGAATATGAAATATGATCCTACTTACATTAAAATATATATAACAAGTGTTTTAAAATATAGAAGGACACCAGGCGTGGTGGCACATGCCTATAATCCCAGGAGCTCAGGAGGAGGAGGCAAGAAAATCGCAAGTTGGAGAACAGAGGCAGTCTGTGTAACTTAGCGAGACCCTGTCTCAAAAAGTAAAAAAATGGGCTGAGGGTGCAGCTCATTAGTACAGCACTTGCAAAGCATGCAAGCACAAGGCCCTGGGTTCAAACCCCAGTGCCACACACACAGACACACACACACACACATATATATATATATACACACACATACATACATATATATATACACATATATATGCAGAAAAATAACAGAAGAAAAGAAAATTTATCATAAAGTTGTTAAGTGTGATTTGTCTATGATTGGATGGGTTTATGGAAATATTTAAAAATTGTCTTTGCTGTTTTTTTCTATAACATATATTGCTCTTATAAGTGTTATTTTTAAATAAGCAAGTAAAGGAATAATTTTCTTTAGGGTATCACTCTCAGTCAAAAATAAAATGATTGTTACTTTATATCTAGTGATCAGAAACCACAAGGTGGATTTCATGACAAAGTGTTTCTTTATGCAATCAAACATTTTTTAAAAACTAAACTCAGTTTCCCTCTGTTCCTAAAATATTCTCTTTTATGTCCTCTATGTAGAGAAATCACAAATGCTTCTCTCTTCACAGGTTCCAAGGAGACCTCAATTTTTGGTGGCTTACTTTGTGTTGAGCTCAATATGGCTTGTGATTAGCCACATGGCTGTATAGGGGCTCCACATGGGAGGTAGAGCCCCACTCACTGGGGGCGGGGGAGGTGCTAACTCATCAAGGCCAAACGTGATCTCTAGCTAAGGAATCAAGCTGCAGGGCCAGCCTGGGAGTCATTAGCTTTGAGTGGAGTCCATGCCAACACCTAATGGGCTCTAGGCCCTGTGTGTTATACTTAGGGATCCAGGGTTCATGCTACTCATGAACAAAAAATAGGCAACCCTTCAATGTACAAACTCACAGACTATCAGAACAGCCAAGTAGCCACAGGAAAAGAGGGAAACTGGGAAATGAGGTGGTCAGCTCCAGAGAAGGGAAGACCAGCAAGCCTAGCTACTTAATGATGACTAATGTCATTCAGAGATGTATCCCTCTGAACAGTGGTTGCTTCAGTAGGAAGGAATCAAAAGAAACTTGAAAAAATAAAACATTTTTGAGTGAGATAAAAAAAAAAAGCAGAAGAAAAAAACCTATAGTTATTTCAAATCAGAGTATTGTATTTAATAGGTCCCTGTACTCTGGACAAATGTCTAGCCAGCAAGGTAAAGCAGGAACTGAAATTCCTTAAAGCAAACAAAATTCAAATTTTTACATAGGCACAAACAAGGGACATGGATACGCAGGGAAGGGAGCAATTAGCATGAGAGGGGAGAGGTGGGAATTGGTGGAGGTTTTACCAAGGAGCTAGCATTTGAATAAAGCCTTGCAGGATTAGTAGTTCCGCAGATAAAGGAGGAGAAGGCCTGGGAGAGCCATCTAGCCAAAGACCAAAGGCACGAAAATACATGGGTTACGGGGAAAGGCAGAAGGAGATGAGGCTGGAAAGATACATTCTATTGGGATGTAAATAGGATGACATGTGAGCTGCCAAGCTGAAAAACTTAGAGAGGCACTCATTCTCAGAGCTGGGCAAGTATAGGGTTGACACAGTGGCTGTGGCCACTAAGCAGAGTTGTTGTTATTGTTAGGTGCTGTTGAGTTGGTATCCGACTCATAGGGACCCTCATAGGGTTTTCAATGGCTGACTGTTTCGGGATTGCCTTGGGAGTGGGTTGCCACGTCCTTCTCCCATACTAAGCAGAGTAATGATTGCAAAATTTCTCCCATGGGGGACTTCTGCTTCTGGGAAGATGTACTTTTTATTGTTTTCCTAGGTGAAACTAAAACTGTTGACATTGTATATAAAACATAAGGCATAGATAGATGGAGAAAAGAAGGCAGACTAGCTAGGAACCTTGTGATCCAGGAATGACACGGTGGTGAGTTATCTGGGCTTTGTTGTTGCCTTGTATTTCTAGATTTGGAGCTGAAGATGTCTGCCACCTGCACACACCAATGGGTTCAGGCAAAATCTCCAATAAAAGCTCCATCTGTCTAAGCAAAAGGCCAGGAAACAGGCAGCATAGTGAGATGTTAACCTTTTAGACAGTATCTGCTGCATTCTGCCCAAACACAACGGAAAAAATCTGTAGTACTGCTCCTAATCCTACCAGCAAAGACTGAATGGAGAACCTGGACCTCTACCTTTAGCAGGCTGTAAAAGATGTCCCAACCCGCCCCTCCAGCCTGTTGTGGTGTCAGAGAAGGCTGAGTAGAGCCAAGACTCAACCCTGAGTGGCCATAAGCCATTGCTCTATGGTGGCAGTGGAGACCCTGTGGGGAGTTGGAACCTCTACTCTGCCACAGAGGTAACGAGGCACCCTTCCGCCTAACTGCTGGGTTGGCCTCAGAGGAGGCCCAGTGGAAATTTATGACTTTCATAGTCTCCCACTACCCACTACAGTGTCTGTGTGGACCAAAGCAGGAGGAGATTTTTGTAATCTTCTTTGTAAGAACTTGCTTGAGCAACTGGAGGTAAAAGTCATCAAAGTGTGCCCCGTCTCCCAAACAAAACAAAACTGGGCCTTTGGGAGTTTTAAGCTCCCAAACTAATCCTCATCCAGCTTCCAGAAAGACATTCCTATTTAAGTGCTCCTATTTTCTGCTGGAATGGGCTGGGATTTAGCTCAGTTGGTAGAGCACTGCGCTGCAGTCTCTGAGGTCCCGAGTTCAATTCCCAGTACCGCAAAAATGGGAGAAGGGCCTGGCAATTCACTCCCAAGGCAATCCCAAAACAGCCATTGAAAACCCTATGAGGGTCGCTATGAGTCAGATACCGACTTGAAGGCACCTAACAACAATCTTCTGCTGGTGGCTGGGATTTAGCTCAGTTGGTAGAGTGCTGCTCTACAGTCTCTGAGGTCCTGGGTTCGATTCCCAGCACCACAAAAATGGGAGAAGGATGTGGCAATCCACTCCTGAAGCAATCCCGAAATAATAAGCCATTGAAAAGCCCATGAGGGTCGCTATGAGTCGGACACGGCTCCACAACAACAATCTTCTGCTGGCTCTGGTGGTGGCTTCCGCTCCTGGCAAGCTGTGATTCTCTTTGTTTACCTGTCTGTCCAGGTGGCTGTTGTTTTCAGGAGGCTATTGGCCCCAACCTCAATTATTTGGTTGACTTAAGAAGAGTTATTGACTTTTATTTTGTTTTTTATTTTATTTTATTTTATTTATTTATTTATTGTTATTTATTTATTTATTGTTTATTTTATTTTATTTTGTTCAGCTTTTCTGTTGTTGTGAGCATAGGAGCGACAGATCCCGAGCTCTTTACATGTTGGCCCACAAACTGAAAGCCTGGTGTTCATCTTAGCCATTTTTTTCCCCTGTTGGTCAGTCTAGATCATCTCAATTGACCCATCTTCAAGTTCAGAGTCTTTCTCCTATTTGCTCAAATCTGCTGTCGAGCCCCTCCCTTGAAATTTTCATTTCCCAATTTCCATAATTTTATATTTTGTTCCTTTTAATAGTTTTTGCCTTTATTGATATCCTCTACAATGAGATGATATACTTTCTTTTAATTCTTTAGATACGGTTTTCTTTGAATGTATTTTAAATGACTAATTAAGTCTTTGTCTAAATAGGGCCAATGTCTTGGTTTCTTCAGAAAAAGTTTTCCCTGATTGCTCCCCCATCTTTTGTCTGTCATGTTTTCCTGTTTACTTGCATATCTTATGGTCTTTATTGAAAATTAGACATTTTACCACATGGCATCTTTGGAAATCAGATTTTTCTTTCTCCCCAGAGTTTGCCATTGTTGCTGCTTATTATTATAGTCATGTCATTTATTTAGTGACTTTTGCCAACTATTTCTTTAAAATCTGTGTACTTTGTTGTGTATTGACCCTGAAAAGTCTACTGATTAGCTTGTTGTTGTTGTTAGGTGCCATCAAGTCGTGTCCGACTCACAGCAACCCTTCTAGGGTTTTCAATGGTTGATTATTTCAGGATTGCCTCAGGAGTGGATTGCCAGGTCCTTCTCCCATTTTTGTCACGCTGGGAATCGAACTCAGGACCTCAGAGACTGTAGAGCGGTGCTCTACTAACTGAGCTAAATCCCAGACTTTACTGATTAGCTTAGTGGTAGCTAATGATTAAGCAAAGTTTTCCTTAAATACCTGGGAAAAATAAATCTTTCGGGCTCTGTGTATATGTGGGTCATGCCTTCAGCACTCATTCAAGCAGTTGAAAACTCTGTTTTAGCCTTCCCTTCTTATTTGGGAAGAGCCTTAAGGTCACCCAGAGATGAGAACTTAGGGCCATCCCACATCTTTCTTGAGTGAACTTACAGCCATAGTCATAGACATATCCTTACATGCGTATAGTCTTCTACACTCCCAGGAATATGTCAGAGCTTTTCAAAATCCCTATGATTTGGGGATTTGGGGATATATTATTCCCTAGATTTTCTTTTTGGCTAGCTTATTACTTGTCTCAAATATTATCTACCACCTTAGGCACCCAGGAAGTTAAGGTCTCTGGGGAAAAGGGTTACTACACTGGGTGATCTCCAAGTCAGGTCAAATACAGATAATCTTGCAAGTGAGATCTTCCAGCTAACCAGCAGAGGGATCCAATAAAGACAATTCTTAGGTAATGAGGCTCTGAAAAAGTTCCCCCTCTGTTCTCCTCTGGTGGCTACACTGGAATGTGTGTATTTTCAAGGCCACCATGGATCTAGAGAGTGAGTGAAGTGAGAATGCTATAAAGCTTCATGTTTACCCTGAGCTTCAACTGTTCTCTTGATAATGCTTCATGGATTGTGCAAGTCTTTAGGTGGTTTTCTGAGTTCAAGAAAAGCTGATTCTGAAAAATTTATGCTAGACTTTTTATTGTTCTTATGGAGAGAAATTTTGAAGGCTCTTATGCTACTACTTCTGTTGCTATCTCCCCTGATGTTCTTGACCTCACCTAGGTTTTGGTAACAACAGCAAGGAATTATTGTAGTTGAAATAATTCTCCCAGCCAGGTGCGGTGGTGAAAACCTCTTATCCCAGCGATTTGGGAGGTGGAAGCAAGAAGATTAGGAGTGTGAAGCCAGAGGTAGCTTGTGTAACTTAGTGAGACCCTGTCTCAAAATAAATTGTTGTTGTTAGGTGCCGTCGAGTCATGTCCAACTCATAGCGACCCTCATAGGGTTTTCAATGGCTGATTGTTTTGGGATTGCCGCAGGAGTGGGTTGCCACATCCTTCTGCCGTTCTTGTGGTGCTGGGAATCGAACTCGGGACCTCAGAGACTGCAGAGCGGCGCTCTACCAACTGAGCTAAATCCCAGCCCAGCTTCAAAATAAATAATAATAGTAATAACAATAATAATAATAATGATGATAATAATAATAATGGGCGGGGGGCACAGCCCAGTGGTAGAGCACTTGCAAGGTATGTGCAAGGCCCAGGATTCAACCCTCAAATACCGCAAAACAATGATGATGATGATGACGAAAACGACGACGACGATAATTTCCTCATTTAATTGAGCTGGCTTTTCTGGGTCAAAGTGCCTTGAAATCATGAAGACCTGACTAGAATAGGTATCCTACTCAAGTGACATTTTTGAATCTTCATCTTAACCATAAAGTATGATATGATGCCAATGAATCTATATTTGAATCCTCTTAAATGACTACATAGTATTTCACTATGTGGCTGAAATACAAAGTCTAACCAGTCTTTCATAACTGCCTTTTCATTTTATTTTATTTTTTGTAGTACTAGACAGCGAAACCCAGGACCTCACACATACTAGGCAAGCAGTCTATCACTGAACTACAACTCCAGTCCCTTTTAAAATTTTTTTAGGACAGGGTCTCACTCAGTTCCACAGGCTGTCTCTGGCTCAAACTTGTGATCCTCCTGCCTCAGTCACCTGAGTAGCTGGAATTACAGGTTTGCGCCACCATGCCTGGTTTATAATTGACCTTTTAAAAGGTGAAAGATTTATATGCCCTAAAGAGAAATCAGGGCATATAATTTAGATATACGAGTGTTTTTAGATATTGTTGTTGTTGTTGTTGTTAGGTGCGGTCGAGTCAGTATCCGACTCATAGCGACCCTCAGTACAACAGGGGAAACACTATTGTCAGTGCTTCTCTGTTGTTCATAGGGTTTTCAATGGCAGATTGATTTTTTGGGAGGGGGTTGCCAGGTCCTTCTCCGAAGCCTGCAGCTTCTGGTGTTCCCAGGCGGTCTCCCATCCAGGTACTAACCAGGCCCGACCCTGCTTAGCTTCCAAGATCTGATGGGATCGGATGCCACAGGGCTACGGCTGCAGGCTTTTAGCTATTAGCCTCCTGGTATTAGCCTCCTGATTAGCAGTCAGTCTTTAAATTTCTCTGAGGGAAACAAAATTTGAAAAGGGCAACTAAGAATTACATGATCTAAGGTAGTGTTTGGAAATTCTCTATTTCCATCAGTACCACACATCTGAGCACGGCATGAAATCCAGAACTCCATGAGAGACAGCTGCTTTCTAAGGATTTGATGTCACACAGCATGTGTCCTGAGTGGATAGCTGTTGGGACTAGCAGTAGCTGTCCATTCCACCGGCTCTGGTGCAACACTGCTCTTCTTCAACCTTGGGTCTTAATAATTAAAGGTTTCTTTCTCAAATCCCAGGTTTGAGAAATTCCTGGTAAGGTGTCCTGTTTCCTAAAGTTTATTGTAATTGTAATTTTTTTACTGTTGGCCTTCATCCAGCAGGGAAGAGTCAGAAGTAGGAAGTACACTTTGGCAGTCAAATTGTCCACTCCCTTGGGTTCCCTTTCTCCCTGAGAGTATCTATGACTCACAGAGAGTTAGACTAACCCAATTGATTATTCCAGATTTGGCTTCCTGGGAGTATTGATTTTTTAGAATTTAGAAGGATAATGGCAACTTTTAACAGAAGATTGAAAAAATAATTTTCCCCATAAAACACATCTTATTTACAAAATGGACGTACAGATTATCCATATTGTTGGAACCGTAACCTTTTGAAGCGGCCATTCTCATCATTCTCATCGGAGGCGTCAGAGCCACATGCACAGCAAGGGGTCACTTCCGACTTTGAGCGAGCCGAGTTCCGGAGGAACTGGCATCTGGGAATAAAACCGCCAACTCCAGGGCAGCTCTGCTTCCTATTCAAGAGCACATCACCCCTGTGTGTGAAAGGTACAGACTGTTCCCACTGTCAGTCCTTCTGATCTGTTCTCTGGATTTTATATCTGAATCCCTTCTCATGTGGAAGTTATTGCTCTTCCCTACCCTGGGGCTGACTTGTTGTTAGGTGCAGTCGAGTCGGCATCCGACTCATAGCGACCCTCATAGGGTTTTCAATGGCTGACTGTTTTGGGATTGCTTTGGGAGTGGATTGCCAGGCCCTTCTCCCATTTTTGCAGTGCTGGGAATTGAACTCAGGACCTCAGAGACTGCGGCGCAGTGCTCTACCAATGAGCTAAATCCCAACCCGGGGCGGATTTAGGCCTTTTTTAAGATGTCAGGAGGCTCTGGTGGTTTACACAAACGAGGATCTGTGTTTGGGGTCCAGCCTTCCTGCACTGCAGGAAGTGTGCGGAGGCTGTTAATGGCTGTGTGGGGCGGGAGCTCACAGTCACGGCTTGCCTGTGTTCTCTGCCTAGATATGCAGAGGTCTTCTGACATCCGGACAGCAATTATGCTCATCATTGGTGGCGGGATCCTGGCGGCCATGCTGATACTGATAGTCGTGGTCCTCTGTATTTACTTCAAACTGTCCAGGGCAATGAAGTGAGTCATGTGGATGAGAGAGACGGCACCCCGTGGAATGGGACACGTGGGGCTCTCTGCTCAGGGAGGGTCTGTGCTGCTGCGGTGGCCATACTCGGTGAGGTCCACCACAGGCAGGTTTGAGAAGGCAAAGGCGCTTGGCGCAGCGTCTCAGGGGTTTCCTTGTGGCGTGGGCTGGGGATCTCGTGAGGAGAATGTTCTCAGCCTGGAGGCTGCGTGGTCAGCCCTGCTTCGCTGCCACTTGTCCTCACTGAGTTTACCTTCAGGCGTTTAATGGCCCCTTGGTTGAGTCCCCTCTGTCCTGGGAGCTGGAGACGGACCAATCCGCAGGGGATGCTGTGGGAATGAGCTCCGCGTGAGGCTCACGCAGAGGACAGCCACGCGGACCTCCTGTCACCATAGTCGGGAGCTCTCCAGATGTCCCCTCTTTTATTTCCAGTTGCCTGGGGGACAGGGAGGTAGACCCGTAGGACGGAGGCACCAGAGAGGACAGGCGACAAAGCAGTGTAGGTCAGGGAAGCGATGTGTGAGGTGGGGAGAAGAGCCTGAGGCATGGGAGGAGCTGGTTGTCAGCGGCAGCGATGTCCCCGTGCCAGGGAGTTAGATGGCGCAGCCCGGAGCCAGGGGCACAGCAGACAGCAGCCCCTTCCCTCGTTCCCCCATCCTGAGGGCCTGGAGCAGCCGGCTGGGTGACCCCTGCTTATGGTGCACGCTCCCTGCTTTGGTGACCTGAGCTTACACGCATAGCGATTGTGGGAGGGGAAGGAGGAGAGAGGCACCTGGCACAGGCAGAGGCGCTTTGATCTGGGCTGGTGTCGCGTGGGTGATGGGCTCTAGCCTTGGCCTTTCCACATAGCCCCGACGACTGTGAGAAACGTGCTAAGAAAATTCTAAGCGCGTGCTGTGTTTATGTCTTTTCCTAAGATCTGCCAAGGAATGCGATGCTGTGGTGGTGAACAGCTGCGTCCCAGCCAAGGGCATCCTGGCCAAAGCCGTCCCTGAGGACTTGTGTGGCGCCCTGCAGTGCTGTGATGAATGTAGCATGTACACAGATGTTAACAGCCTGCCACTGTGCTTCTGTACCACAAACGAGGGGCTCTGACATGGGAACGATGGGCACAGAAATCTTCACGGGCAGAATTTCTTAGTAAAATGTTTTATTATTCAAGTCAATTTCTGTAGTGTTTACAATGATACAGTATACTGTAAAATGTTATTTCACGCATTTTTGAATAAATGCGTAGTCCTCTTTCAGCATTTTTTCTTAGTTGTAGATACATCTTATTTAAGTGTATGTACTATTCACTATGAGACTTGGGGAAGGAAGCTTGGAATACTTTGTAGTAATAGAAGGGGAGAGAGAAAATAGAAAATAGACGTGGTAGCACTTTTCCAACTCCAGAAGGGAAGTGTGAATTGATCTCAGGACTTTCCTTTTCAGCCACAGCTAAACATGCACAGCTGGCTATGTGAGTGGCTCCTCTGAGAGTTTGTTTCCTCTCAATCCAGCTGGTGGGGATGCCATTCATAATTGGGAGAGGGTAGAAGAGCCTGGGGAGACATCTCTGTTGTTATGAGGGAGCTGAGCTCAGTGGCCTCTAAAGGCCACTCAGATTCCACCTGCTTGCCTCCTCCAGGTGTTCAGAAGCAAGTGGCCTCCTGCTGGGGTCACTTTCACACACACAACACACACATCACAACACAACACACAACAAACACAACACAACACACAACAAACAACACAACACGCACAACACACAAAACAACACAACACAACACACAAACAAAACACACAACACACAACAGACACAACAGAAAACACAATACAACACACAACATCGAACATACAAACAACACACAAAACACACCAACACAACACCCCACCACACACAACACAGCAAGGAACACATACAACAAACACAACAAAACAAAAAACAACACATAACATGAAACAAGCACAACACACAACACAACACAACACACAGCACAACACAACAAACAATACACCACACAACAAAACAGCATAACACAACAAACACAACACACAACAGAACACAACACATGACAAACACAGCACACTGAACACACAAAACATACAACACGACAGCACACGACACACAACAACACACAACACACAGGAAACACAACAGACTACATAACATAACACAAAACATCACACAACACACCATATACTGCACACAACAAACAACTCACAAAACAACACACAACATACAATACACACAAAAGAACACAACATACAACATACACAACACAGCAAACAACACACAACAAACAATGAACACAAAACACTACACAACACAACACAAAGCAAACACAGCAAACAACACAACACGCATACAAACACAGCACAAGGACAACACAACACACACAGCACAAACACAACACCCAACCCCACAACACAGACTACACACCACTAAACACAAACAACACAACACAACACAAACACACAACACCACACAACACGACACACAACACACAAACACCACACAACATACACAACACAAACACAACAAACAAAACACATAAGACAACACAAACAACACACCACACACCACATAAAACCCACATCACACAAAACCCACACCACAATGCACAGCACACAATGCACACAACACAACTCACATAATACAACACAGCACACACACAAACATACAACACACAACACATGATGCAACAAAACACACAACACACACAATGCAACACAACACAGAACACAGAACACACACAACACACAGCACAACACAACACAACACACACAACAGCACACAACAGAACACAGCACACAACACACAAGTAGCACAACACACACAACTCCACACCCAAAAGCACACACAACACAACATGCAACACAACACAACACAGTACACACAACACAAAAAACAACACACAGCACAACAGCACACACAACACAACAGCACAATGAAACATCACACAACACACAACAGACAACTCACACAACAAATATACAACACACAACACGACAAACAGCACACAATACAGCACAACACAACACGCACCACACAACACACACAACAGAGCAAACAACTCAACACATCACAAAACAGCACAGAACACACAAAAAACACAACAGACAACACAACGCACAAGACAAACAGCACACAGCACACGTGACACAAACAACACAACACAAAATAGCACAACACAGCATACACCAAACAACACACACCAAACAACACAGAACACAAGCACAACACAAAACAACACACAGCAAATAAACACACAACACAACACACAACACAACACACAACACATAAAACAACACACAGCACACAACAACAAAACAACACAAAATAGACAATACCCAACACACCACACAACATTCAACACACACCACACAACATATAGCACAACACACACAACAGCACACAACACACCATGCACAACACACACCTCACAAAATACACTACAAAAGACACAACATGCAACACACAACACCCACAACAGAACACAACAGACAACACACAACACCACATACCACACTCGATGTACACAGCACACATACATAAAACACAACACACACAACATAACACAACATGCAACATACATAACACAACAGACACAACACAATACAACACAACACACAACACCACACACAACAGACCACATCGAACACACAACACACTACACAACATACACAGCACACAGCACCACACACAACACACCTCACAACACAACACAACATACAAAACACAACACCCAGCACACAATGCAACACAACACACCAAATACACAACACAACACACACAAGAAACACACACACCACCACTCACAGCAGACACCACACACCACAAAACAACAAACCCAACACAACACACAACACACGACACATGACACAGTACAACACAAAACAATAAACACGACAGCACAACAACACAGGAAACATGACAAACAACAAAACACATCACACAACACACAACAGAACATGCACAACACGTAACAACACAATGCACAACACACAACACAAAATATACCACACATACACACCACACCACATACCACACCACATATCGCACAGCACACAGCACACAACTCACAACAGACAGCACACACAACACAACACACAACAAATAGCACAAATAACACAACACACAACATAACACAACACAACAGCACACAACACAATGCAACACACCACACAAAATGCACACCACACACCACAGACAAAATGCACAACACACAAGCAACAAAACACAATGCACAACGCACAGCATACAACACACAACTCACAGTACAACATAGTAAACAGCACAGCACATACAACATACATAAAACACAGACACAACACAACAGACAGAACATAACAGACAACACACAACACAATGAACAACACACAACAAACACAACACAAGGCAACACACACCACAACAGAACTCACAACACACATGACACAACGCAGAGCACACAATAAACACAACACAAAGCAACAAACACCACAAAAGAACTCATAACACAAACATATGACACAATATACAACACACAGCACAGCACATACTACACACACAACACACACCAAACACAACACAACACAGAGCACCCACAACTCCACACCCAACAGCACACACAACACACAACACACCCAAAAGCACACAAAACACAACACATACAACATAAAACACAAGTACACAACACAGCACACAAAACAGCACAACACACAACACAACACACACAACCCAGAACACAACACACACAAGACACAACACATGCAACAAAACACAAAGAACACATACCACACCACAACACACAACACACAACACAACACACACATCACAATATAATGCAAAACACAAAGAACACACAACATATAACACCACACCACAACCACAGAAGACACAACACATGCAACACAACGCAAAACACACAGAGAACACAATGCACAATGTACAACACAAATGCAACACACAACTCACCACAAAAAACACAACAAACACAACATAATAGATATACAACACAACAGAGCAATGCATCACACACCACACCCCACACAACATACAACAAACAGCACAAACACACAATAGACAAAAACAACACAAAATACACAAAGCACACAACATACCATACAACAACACACACAGTATAACACTCCACGCCACACAAAATGCATACCACAAAACATACAACACTCAAAACACACCACACACTACACAAAACATACAATACATGGTGCATACAAAACAACACACAAAACATACCATATACCACAACACACAACTCACAACAGATAAACAACACAAACACAACACAACACACAGCAGACAAAACACAAAACATACAACACAATACACACAACTCACGGAACACACCACACTACAAAACAACACCCACAACACATCAGACAACACACACACCACACCACACACAATGCACAACAAACAATATACATAAAACAATATACACAACATGCACAACACACAAAACAGCACAACACGCAACATACACACCACACCATGCAGAACACACAACATATACAACACGCAAAACACAACACACAACACACAACACAAACACCCCAACCCCACAGCACAACACACACCACATACCACACATCGCACACAACATACACAACACACACAGACAACACACACCAACACAACACACAACACACAGACAACACACCAATACACAATACACCACACACAACACACACAACAGAAAACACACGCAACACACAACACACACAACACTCTTGTTCCACCGAGTCTCACCTGGGCACCAGGACTCCTTTTTCTGAGCTGCAGATCTCAGTGCCAGAAGGGCTGTCACCGGATTCGGCCTCCTCTGACAGGCCTGGTCAGGAACCCCTGCAGGGGAACCTCGCTGTGCTTTCTTTTCCTCCACATCCTCTGTCCCCTCCTCTTCCTCCTCAGGGTCAGCCCCTTGCATGGCCCAGCTGAGTGCAGTTTTCCCAGAGGCCACACCACCCCTGGCCCACCAAGCTGCAGACCCCAAAGGGTTCCATGCCTGGAGAACAGCAGCAGCGGCCTCAGGGATCACAGGGGCCACCCCATTGGTGATCTGCACAGACCTGACCAAGGCCCCGTGCAGGTCAGCTGCTGGAGAACCACTCAGTGCCTGCTGTGCTGCAGAGACCCTGTGCAGAGCTGGGCCAGGCCGTGTGGCAGCCCCTCCAGGAATGAGCTGGGCTGCTGGCGGCGATGCAGCCCTGCAGCTGCTCTGTTCTCATGCCCATCCATGCCTGTGTGGCCAAACTGACACGTCACCTGAGACCAGGCAGGAAACCAGATAGTTATGAAAGCCAGAGAAGTATAAAAGCCTGTTAGGCCTGACAGCTGCCAAGCCCTTGCCAAAGATGGAGGTCGTAAGAAGGCTCATCATTTTGGCCCTTTTAATTGCCTCCTGTGTGGCAGAGTTGAATTCCACTGAGGTTGAAGGTAAGGAAAGTGAACCAGATTTCAACGCAAACAGGGAAGATCTTTCATCAGGCCTCTTCCAAAAATCTTGAAAGGTTCCTACCTGCTGTTGGCCCAGTTCAGAGAATAATTTAATGCTCTTGGTGGGATTTTGGTTTAGTACCAGTTTTCATTAGGGCCCATAAGAAAATATGTTGTTGTTGTTGTTAGGTGCCGTCGAGTCGGTATCCGACTCATGGCGACCCTCTGTACAACAGGGGAAACACTATTGTCAGTGCTTCTCTGCTGTTCATAGGGTTTTCAATGGCAAATTGATTTTTGGGAGGGGGTTGCCAGGTCCTTCTCCCAAGCCTACAGCTTCTGGTGTTCCCAGGCGGTCTCCCAGCCAGGTACTAACCAGGCCCGACCCTGCTTAGCTTCCGAGATCTGACGGGATCGGATGCCATAGGGCTACGGCTGCAGGTGTAAGAAAATATACATTGAACTATAAAAAGTGCATACTGTTTTACTGGGTAATTTCACTTATAAGATCTTAGGAAATAATCATGAAAGTACACAAAGCTATATGTACCAGTATATGCATATTTACATATTTTTTTAAAAAACAACAAAATTTTTGTCATTGATTTTGTTATGGTAAACCCATATAAAGAAATTCAATTTTATTTTATTTTTTCCATCCTAGAGGGTTGAACTCAGATCCTCACAAATCTGAGGCAAGCACTTCTCATTGAGCCATAGCCCCAGACCCATTTTTTAATTTTTATTTTGAAATGGGCTCTCACTAAGTTATGCAGGCTGCCCCTGGCCTCACACTTCCTATCCTCCTCCCTCTGCCTCCCGAGTCGTAGGATTACAAGTGTGCACCATGGTGCCCGGCTAGGAAAACTCTTTGGCAAAGTTTTTAAGAATGACATTGATCTATCAGTAAAGGATCTATAGGAAATGATCTGCATTAAAAGGAAAAACTACTTAAATTTTTATAATATGACAGTGTTTGTTTAAAATATATGCATTGGAGCATTTTTAAAATTGAGAGAGAGAAGAGGAAATCCAAGAATCTGGATGTATCACGGCAAGGTTTTGATGTGTTTGCTCTGGGCAGATGGGATTGAGGGATTATAGTTTTCTTCTTTGTCTTTGCTTTCTGACTATTTCCTAATTTTTAGATAAACGTAAGTAAAAGAATGTTTTTATAAGAATATTTCCATTCAGTCACAGATGAAAAAGAAATGAAATATTTCCATGTAAATAGAGGGCTTTTTTAATCATTAGATCTTCTTTGGAAAATGTGTATTCTTGTCCTTTGCTTTTAAGGGGGTTCATTATCTTTTAATTATTGAATTGTAAGAATTCTTTACATATTCTAGACACAAAGCTTTCATTTAAAACACTCTTTCTTCAGGCTTTATCTGTTCTTTTTAGGGAGTATAGGTAGAGAAATCACAAATAATTTCTCCGTGTGGGCTCCAAGAAGAAAAACCCATCACTTACGGCTTGGTTTGGAGTGAGGAAACACCATTCTTAATTAGTTGTGTACTTGTGTGGCTGTTACATGTGGGAGGGAGATTCCAGGTCACTGCTGGAGGGGACAGGGGCTCCGACTGTGGTCTCTACTAGGCAGATCAAGCTGCAGGGCCAGTCTGGGAGGGGCCAGTCTGACAGAGACCCACAAAGCCTTCATCCTGCAACTGAATGACAGTGAGAACTGCACCTGGACCATAGAAAGGCCAGAGAACAAGAGCATCAGAATCATCTTTTCCTACATCCAGTAAGTAGAGGCTTCCTTTTCCCAGAGTGCTTGGCTCTGGCCACCTGGGGGTGTAGGTTGGGTCTCTGGGGAGGGATTTCAGCCGCTGTGATGATGCTGATGGCTGACAGTCAGTGACGGGGGTGATGATGGTGATCATGATGGTTGCTGACAGTTGACAGAGGCGGAGGTTTGCTTTACCTTGAGAGGTGGCTGGGGAAAAACTGCTTCTCCTATCAGCAGTCCTGGACATCAGATGTCAGCATGGATCAACTCTAAATGAGAAGCTTCCATCCTGGCAATATGAGCAGGTCGCTGTGCTCTGCGAAGCCCACTTTTCAATTGTGTCTTTGCAGAAGACCTTAAGGGGACCAGTCCTTGGGTTCTACCAAAATCTTTTTCAGGTTAATGAAATCATTCATTTCCCTCTGTACTAAGCAATGCACAGAACTGATTCTCAAGCCTCAGGTTATGACTATGTCCCCAAGAACGTGAGCTAGGCTTACACATAGGGACAGCCTCAGACAAGCTAAAACTAAAGGGCAGTTTCCGTATATGCAATGTTCAGAGAGCTCAAAATAGCCAAGGATCATAAAATATGACTTACTAGTGTTGACGTTTTCTGTATAAATTGACGTATAGGAAGCAGAAAAGCCCCGGTAGGAGTTGGCATAATCTGTAGATAACACGACAGTCAAGGAGTCTTCCCCAGCCACAGGCATGTTCTGTCCACAGGCTGAATCCAGAGGCAAAGTGTGAAAATGAAAACATAAAAGTCTTTGATGGGAACTCTAGCAGCGCGCCTCTGCTAGGGAGGGTCTGCAGTGGAAACGACTTCGTTCCTGTCTTCGAATCCTCATCGAATTCCCTGACTTTTCAAATCATCACCGACCCCACAAGAACCCAGAGGACTGTGTTTATCTTCTACTACTACTTCTCTCCTGGCGCCTGTGAGTTGTCGCGTGCACACGTTTTCCCCACTGCTCCCACAAGCACAGGCTACACCTGCTCCTGCCGGGGTTGCTGTCATCCTAAATTTGAGGCTGTCCCCCCGAGTCCTGTCTGTTTGGGAGAGCAGCAGTTCTCTAGCTGAAGTGTGCATAAATTGCAGACACAGGCCTCACCTCTGAGATTCTGATTCCTTGGTTCTGGGGGGCCCATGAATTTTCCCTTCTTAGCACCTCTGGGGTAAGGCAGAGGGCTGGGGTGCATCGGGGGATGACAAGGTGAGGGGTGATGTCTCAGAGCAAGGACTCCACATTGAGCCTGTTTGAGAAGAACCCCGAGACCCTTTGCGATGCCTTTTCAGAGACTGCCCGTCCCTCCAGTCTACAGGTTGGGGAACCTTCATGTTTATCACGTCCCCTGGGTGATTCTGATCAGACTGGGGAACACATATTGAGAGAGCTGACCTGGTTTTTAGACAGCCAGATGGTATATGGCCTGCAGCTGTAGCCCTGTGGCATCCGATCCCGTCAGATCTCAGAAGCTAAGCAGGGTCGGGCCTGGTTAGTACCTGGATGGGAGACCGCCTGGGAACACCAGAAGCTGTAGGCTTGGGAGAAGGACCGGGCAACCCCCTCCCAAAAATCAATCTGCCATTGAAAACCCTATGAACAGCAGAGAAGCACTGACAATAGTGTTTCCCCTGTTGTACAGAGGGTCGCTATGAGTCGGATACCGACTCGACGGCACCTAACAACAACAACAAGATGGTATATGCTTCTACCTTCCCAGCACCTGAAGCCCATTTTTACCCAGAGCAAATGCCATGAGCTTGAGCAAGAGGATTCATAAAGAAGGCTCCTCTCTGGTTTTCTTTCCAAGGCCCAGAGCTGATCTTGAGGCCCTTCTGCTTACACTGCCCATTTCTGGATGCCACCAAACCTCTTGAGTGGAGCAATAAAGCTTTCCCGAAGCTGGACCTGGGCCACCTTTTCAAACCGGACATCTAGCCCCCACCTGGCATGCATCCCATAACTCAGCTAGTCTAACCCTTCTCATAGTTCCTCCAGAAGAGCCATTGGTAGTGCTTCTTTGTGTTTTGGTTTTCATGTTGCTTTCTCCAGTAGTTACTAGGGCAGGGAGGGACTATAGGTGTTTTCATGAACATTGTATTTGAGCTGAGCTTTGAATAATAGCATGAATAGGAGAAGGAGAAGTAGGAGTAGCAGAGAAGGACTCTGCCCTGGAGCCAACAGCCCTGAGCCAACCCGGGAAGAAAAGGCAGGCTGTAACAGCGGGTCATGTGCTCATGACCGGACAGACTAGACAGCTGTGCTGGAGCTCAGTGAGGGAGAGGCCCCAGTTCTGGCCCTGAGAATATGACTTCATGTTCTATGGCTCAGACCAGGTAATAGAGGGTCTCTACTGCTGGGACAGATCCCTTCAGTATGATTCATTTGGGGTGGCCACTCCTATAATCCCGGGCTGGGATTTAGCTCAGTTGGTAGAGCGCTGCACTGCAGTCTCTGAGGCCCCGAGTTCAATTCCCAGCACCACAAAAATGGGAGAAGGACCTGGCAATCCACTCCCAAGGCAATCCTGAAACAGCCATTGAAAACCCTATGAGGGTCGCTATGAGTTGGATACCGACTCAACGGCACCTAACAACAACAACAACTCCTATAATCCCAGCACTAGGGAGGCTGAGGCAGAAGGATCATAGGTTCAAGGCCACTCTGGACTGCACAGAAAGTTTCAGTCCAGCCTGGGCTATATAGTGAGACCCTGTCTCAGAAAAATAATGTCTGATTCATTTGGCAGTAGTATAAAGACTCAGTCTGTGGCCTGCACCGACGGCAGAAATCCCAGTAATAAAGAAGACTGAAAGCCTCAATGTTCAGCCCATGAGAGAGACAGAGATGAGATAATACTCAGGGCAGGCATGATAAGCTCCCTGCATAACAGAGAAATTACAAGGAGGCTCCGGCTTGATTTCCATTCTTGATCACCTTCACGTCCCTTTCAGCTGCTCCCAACTGTGGCGGCCACCTGGACTCTTTGGAAGGATCATTTACCAGCCCCAATTACCCTAAGCCTCACCCCGAACTGGCTTACTGTGTGTGGCACATACAGGTGGAGAAAGGATACAGGATACAGTTGAACTTCAAAGAGATTTTGTAAGTACTCTGGCCCACTTTCTTTGGAGTGGATGCAGTGAATGTCCCCAGCAACTGGGAGACCTATCTAGGGAAGAGAATAACCACACACTTCCCTCATGTGTGCCTGCGGCCGTACCACTGTGGCATCCCATCCCATCAGATCTCGGAAGCTAAGCAGGGTCGGGCTTGGTTAGTACTTAGATGGGAGACCGCCTGGGAACACCAAGTATTGTAGGCTTGGGAGAAGGACCCAGCAACCCACTCCCAACAGACAATCAGCCATTGAAAACCCTGTGAGTAGCAGAGAAGCACTGACAATAGTGTTTCATCTGTTGTGTATAGGGTTGCTGTGAGTCGGACACGACTTGTGTGCGGGTACTTTCCAAAGAAATGAGGTAGAAAGGAAAACACTTAGCAACACGATTGCATTGAAGTTAGTTGACTATATTTCTGAAGATTCTGAGGTCCCTGGTGGGACTGAAAAAGGAAAAATCCTTAAGCCCTAAGAATGGGATGACAGAAAATAGAATTGAATTGGTTTGTAAAGCTTTTACACCAGAGGTCTCCATTCTTAGCCTGGAAGTAGACGACCACTGCAGATTCGATTTTATCGCTGTCTATGATGGCCCCTCCACCACGTCTGGCCTGCTTGGACAAGTCTGCGGCCGCCAGACGCCCACCTTCCAGTCTTCCTCAGACTCCTTGACTGTCGTGTTGTCTACAGATTATGCCAACTCCTACCGGGGCTTTTCTGCTTCTTATACGTCAATTTATACAGAAAACGTCAACACTAGTAAGTCATATTTTATGATCCTTGGCTATTTTGAGCTCTCTGAACATTGCATATATGGAAACTGCTCTTTAGTTTTAGCCTGTCTGAGGCTGTCCCTATGTGTAAGCCTAGCTCACGTTCTTGGGGACATAGCCATAACCTGAGGCTTCAGAAACAGTTCTGTGCACTGCTTAGTACAGAGGGAAATGAATGATTTCATTAACCTGAAAAAGATTTTGGTAGAACCCAAGGACTGGTCCCCTTAAGGTCTCCTGCAAAGACACAATTGAAAATATTAGATCTATAGATTCTAGCCCCAATCAAGGCGACAGCATCACACAAAGTGCATCAGTTGCGTGGCTGTCCCAGGCTTCTACCTACCATTTAGGTCAGCACGGGGTTTGGCTTTTTATGGATTCATCTGCACGTGGACATTTGCAAGATCCAAAGTTCCTAGTTGGCACAAATGTGATCACTCTTTCTTTCCTCCCCTCCTTTTTTTCCCCTGCCAGCATCTTTAAGTTGTGCCTCTGACAAGATGAGAGTTATCATAAACAAATCCTACCTAGCGTCATTTAACTATAATGAGGATAATTTACAACTAATTGACCCAACTTGCAGACCCATAGTATCAAATGTTATGGAATTTGTGATCCCTCTGGATGGATGTGGCACAATAAAAAAGGTACGGTGAAACTTCGACAGCTGGGTTCTGTCAAACGCCAGGTACAGTCTGGTGACACAGGTTCATAGTGCTTGCTAGCCACTGTCACAAACCAACCACCAGCTCTCAGTGGCTGAACACATGGTAATCATGTGTGGGCCTGTAAATGCATAGCCTCCTTCACACACAAATGCCAAATTGCCACGTTCATTTTCTGGGTGACTGGAATGTAGTTCTCTTTCCCAGAAGGTAAAAAAAAAACTCTGAAAACCCACTCAAAAGAGTTTGAACATCAGTATGCTGTGGGCTTAGTAGCTGACCAGGAACATTTGTGCAAAAAATGTTTACATTCCGTATTTAGTAAAAATTGAGCTTTCCTTTGTAAAGATGTTGTTAGGTGCCGTCGAGTCGGTATCCGACTCATAGCGACCCTCTGTACAACAGGGGAAACACTATTGTCAGTGCTTCTCTGCTGTTCATAGGGTTTTCAATGGCAGATTGATCTTTGGGAGGGGGTTGCCAGGTCCTTCTCCCAAGCCTACAGCTTCTGGTGTTCCCAGGCGGTCTCCCATCCAGGTACTAACCAGGCCCG
>VMDO01017823.1:0-43887 GCA_007922755.1 Pedetes capensis
ATTGAAAATCATTCCTATCTAGCCTGTGTTTTTAAACTAACATTAATTCCATCTATTTTCTTATAGATGTTTGCAAACTTATTCATAAGTTGAATTTTTATAAGTTGAATCATTTTCATAAGCAATAAATTCTCTGATTTTTAGAACTCATTAGCAACTTTCTTTGTACCAAGAAAAATCCACTGCTTTATAATTTAGGAATTCTCAACAGGATATTAAATTATCTTAAAAAGGTATACCAATATAATAAAACTACATAATGAATTAATGACCAACAAATGTATTTCCTAAGAAACAATGCACTCATGATGGGATTTGTTTTTCAACTTCATATTGAGACTTATAAGTGATAGATATTTAATAAGATTTTCTAAGATGTTGCACATTATACTTTATTTTATTTATTGTCATGGGGTTTTTTTGTTTTATTTTTGGTTTTTTTGAGACAGGGTCTCATCACATAGCCCATGCTGGCTTAGAACTTGTTATGTAGACCAGGCTGGCCTCAAACTTTCATCAGTCCTCCTCTGGGGTGCTGGAGTTACAGGCATGTACCATAATACCCAGCTTTGCACATTACTTTTTAAATGTTATAGTATTTTTTAAGTAACTCAAAAGTATACTTTATGGCTTATTCTTAAATGTGTCATAAATGCAATATGACATAAATGACTTGTTCTGAAGGCACCTTCCTTCAGTCTAACAAAAGCCACCCATTTAACAGATGATTAAACTTTGATTAACTTACTCTGTATAGCAGACTATTCCAACAACTGGAATTCCATTCATTGATGTTATTTCTGAGTGAAGCTTAATTTACAGAACAGCTTTTCTTTCCATCTCACCAAAATACATCACAATTTTATGTTAACTCAAAGTAAAAACTCAGTGGTTCATTAAACCTAGTTTTAGCATTCATTGACAAGAGATTTGTCATTTCAAAAGTAACTACTACTTTTCTTCACAATTTACTGCTCAGTTTATAACCTTAGCTTCCTTGTCAGAGAAAGCATGGAGTTAACCACTTAGCATATTGTAATGAATATTCATCAGTAAATTGATGTGGCATGGCAGACCTATTTTTTTCAGTCTTCCTGTTCTATTACAGCCTCTTCCAGTTTTAAGATATGTTATAGCTTACTATGTAGGTTAGAAAATTTTTAGAACTATGATATGATACTATTTTTTGGCTCTCTTAGTAGTCCTATAGTAGCTATTAGTTTATAATGTTCTAGAAGAACATTTTTTAATCTGATGTTACTAATGTTAGGAATTTTTGCCACATATTTGATATATGTAGATAATTGCATAAAATCAGCTTTATAGTACAAAAAATAGTACATTTTACAGTTTTTAAGAACAGCATATTATTTGTTTTTATGTTCCTTGATATTTATTTAATCATTTTCATGAAGCTTGGGTTTAAGTACCAGTTAGTTTTTAAATCCATGTTTAATCCATATAGGAAGGAAGATATATACATTGATTCTAAAGTAAGATTCCAAGATTCATCTATTTAAACAGTACTCATCAGTGAACTACAATTAAATTTATATGGACACATAGGTATGGCAGATGCTGTATAGCAGACAGGTGCAGATCACTGACTAACATATTTCATCTACATTTTAAATTTCAAAAGGGACAAAATGTAAACAAAATCTTTTCTGTTAAATATGTAGATTGTGAGGTCAGTTAGCACTAACGTACTGACTTTATGAATTATGACAGAAATTTGACACTTGTCATTGGAAGTAGTACTTAGAAGCCATATAATACCACAAAGTTGAGGGAGGAAAATAAAATATGGGTAGGAAGCTGTAATATGTAATTCACAGTGCTCAAGAATGACCTATCCAGGGTGACTCAAAATCTTTATCTTTGATTTGGGAATTTATATACAGTGAACCCTGCTAGTTAATAAAATTGATGAAGAAAGCTAATAGTATTAGCAGAAAATGAAAGATATTTGGTTTTTTTCTCATACTGAATTTTTTTATTGAAGTAAAATAGTCTAGAAGTCAACTTTTAAGTTAAGTGTAATTAAATTATTTTATTATTTCACCTGCAGATTACTTTATAGCAGTTTTATCCTAATGTTTGAGTAGTAATATATAGAATTGCTGCCAGTTATACTGTTTTCAGATTAATAATGTATTGTATATGAGAAATCATCTGTAAAGGAGTAGTGTCTTTCTGTTTCTCTATGTGATTATTTTGCCCAAAAAAGCTTTCATTTTTTTAAGTAGCACAAAAGCTATAATTGGCATGCTTTGTAAGGAAGTGTCAATGTGCAAGAGAGTGGCGATCACTAAGAATTCTTTTACGTGTTCTTTCCCCTTTGCACCACCGCCTCCTCAGCAGGGTCACTGAGATCACTAGCTTTTCTTGAAATGGCCATTTTCACTGGCAGGTGCATTATACCCTGTATTTTCAGATTGTTTTTCCATTCTGAATGTTTGGCAGGTTGATTGCTCTGGCTGCATTGACGGAGAAAGGGCTGACAAATGCGATTGGGCTGGCTGAAAAGACAGTGATTACTGTTTTCCTTTGTGGCTGATTGAGGCCCTTGAAAGGAAAAATTTTAACCTTCACCATTTGGTTCAAAAGTATGAGCATATATTGAAATCATTCATGCCATTTATCCTAGTTCTGTAAACTTGTCAGAACGTAAAAATCGCTCAATTTCAAGTAATGTGGGATTGGCATACGTCATTATCATTTTGATTAAGTTGGAGGTTGTATCACTGTGTGCATTATATGGTGTCATTTAAAGCTTTCTTTCCACAGGTACAGTTATATTTTTATTGCTTATACCATGGAGTTAGAAAGATTTTCATAGCTCTTTAAACCTAACACTATGTGTGTGGTTTGGCAGCTGGTGTGGTCTACATGCTATATTTTGTTTGCAGGGGTAAAGGCTTGTCTGTGGGCCTCCTGGAGTGCTGGTAATTACACAGGCTCACCATTGGGGAGAGACAGGATTGGAAGCAGTCAAGCGGAAGAATGTTATGCCATCCCATTGCCACCTTGTAACAGAAAGACACAATCCCAGCAGTGCCATCTGGTTGTTGCTATCTAGTCAGCTGGCCTGGCTGCTGGGACCATAACTCGGCAGCTGGTTCCCATCCTTGACCATTCTATTGTGTAGGTTCTATGTATGTGTGTTTTAGATAATCTTGTGCATGGGTCAAAGAAATGACTATAACAAGTAAAGTCCCCTTATTGAATAGGCTCTCATTACTTGAGATGCACTCTGCTGCAGATGCCTTGCTGCCATTCCCTTATAGGCAAATAACCATGCTTAGGAACTAAAAGTAAGCATTTTCTTCATAAAAATCTTAGTTTGTAGCAAAAGATAAGCTAGGAATTATGTGTCCTATAACATTTTTAGATAAACAATTTTAAGTTTCTTCCTGGTTTGGGGATGCAAGAGATTTGGTAATTTTTAAGTGTCTTATAAGCATGTATATCTCAATATACATTTTTATTAAAATTAAAACATTAAGTGCTTATTATTGTCACATCATACAACAGGACATAATGAGACGTGCATTTAAAATGACAGAATGCAAAGTATGATCTCATAGCTATTATCTTTAAAATCTGCCTCTCAAATCGCAACCTAGGAGTTAATCTAAGCCATCTTTATGCCATATGAAGACCCATTAGACACTGATGGTTTCAGATCACAAGTAAGCAGCCAGCTCTGTGGGCTATTTTAGGCATTTGATTTTCTTCATTCTACAGCATTAATGTGTCAGTGTGCTATATAAAACTATGCAGGAGTTGCATGTTGTTCTGTCTGGAATGATAAATGCTTGCAAGCTTTTAGAGACTTCCATGAGGAATTCATCCTATCGCGCATATATTATATATATATATATCTATATATATCTATATATAGATATATATATATATATCTATATATATATATATATATCTTATTTCTGCTTACATAGCTACAGAATTTAGTATGACTGGATGAAGTGCTACATAGGTATGTATAAAAACCAAGAGGTTCCACCTAATTCTTTAAGATTGCATTGGTAAATTTCATACTATTTGTACTTGGTTGGTCTTATCACAGTGGTTTGCTTTTGCTTTTATCTAGGGGGTTCCGATACCTTGTGAAATACTATCTCAAAAGTTATTGTGATTTTCCTAAAAATAATTTTGTTTTATTCCTTTTTCTTCAGATGAAGAGGAAGAAGACGATGTAGTGACTCCTAAACCACCTATTGAACCCGAAGAAGAAAAAACTTTTAAAAAAGATGAAGAAAATGATAGTAAAGGTATCTTAGAGGATTTAACCTTAAAACTTTTTGTTAATTCCTCTTATGATTTGATTTCTCTTATTATTGTATTAAAATAGAATGAAACATGCTGGGTCAAAGAGGTGACTCTCATTTTAAAAAGACATTTGGCATTCCTTGATCCAAACTGATAGTGAATTGATATAATTTGACTGATTAAGTCATATTAAAAAAATTATTTTCCAGCTCCCCCTCATGAGCTCACTGAAGAAGAAAAGCAACAAATCTTGCACTCAGAGGAATTTTTAAGTTTCTTTGACCATTCTACAAGAATTGTAGAAAGAGCTCTTTCTGAGCAGATTAATATCTTCTTTGACTACAGTGGGAGAGATTTGGAAGACAAAGAAGGGTAATGTTTAATTGCTAAGGTTATAACTTCAGCAATGTTAAATTACTTTAAGATTAAGAGTGATAGAAGTTATAACACAATCTTTTTGATGGGTTTGATCTTTTTCTATAGAGAGATTCAAGCAGGTGCTAAACTATCATTAAATCGACAATTTTTTGATGAGCGTTGGTCAAAGCACCGAGTCGTTAGTTGTTTGGATTGGTCATCTCAGGTAAAATATAACAAAATTGGTTGCCATTAACTTACTTTTGATTTATAATTAGCATGTAGTTTTAATTATAGGAACTTTGTAATTAATCAGTATATATAATTTAAAGTAATAATGCATGATGTTTATAATGTTGCTATATTCATTTTGTCTTATGATCTTTGGAAGAAAGAATTGGAAGCATTGTTTATACTTGAAATTCAGGACTATTGATGCCAAAATCCAGTTTTACTAATTTCATTTACCAAACACTTTGTGTGAAATTTAAACACATATTTTAACTAAACGTTTTAACATTAAAACATTTAAAATATTTGCATTAATTTAAAATTGTACTAATATCCCAATGAATATAACTCTGGAGAGATCTTTCTTGGTGAAATGTTAGATATTTGTGTTTTCAGAACAATAAGATAAAGATAGCTTAATAATTAGGAACATAAACAGTACTTGTTATGCATGGCCTTTCTTTTCCACTTGATTCTTGCGAGCAGTATCCAGAGTTACTTGTGGCTTCCTATAATAACAACGAAGATGCTCCTCATGAGCCTGATGGTGTGGCCCTTGTATGGAACATGAAATATAAAAAAACTACCCCAGAGTATGTGTTCCATTGCCAGGTAAGATGGTGTTTTATCAGTCTTCCCCAAGTTTAAGGATTAGTGAATTTAGACAAGTGCCTTTTCTCTTTTCTTGTCAACATAATGATTTCATTGGATTGGCATTTACTAAACCACTCCATATTTGCAAACAGATGTTAACAGAAAACTGAATACTTTTCAGTTCAACTTGATGTGCCTTTTGTAGCTTTTCTGACATCATTTATAATGTTTAATCACACCTAAAGTCCTTTGTGGTTGTGATTTTCTGTTATTGTGATTGATCATATGAAAGGAATCTTTTATAAAATGTCTTTTCTACAGGGAGTTTCTCGGGAACTTACTTGCTGAATATACAATTAGACAGTTGACCCACTGAATTACTTATACATGGCCTGAGGAGGTGGAACTAGATAGCTTTAAGTAGAAACATATGGTTGAAGAAAGAAAAAGATGCAGATTTTTAAACTAGATTTATTAGAAGGTTAGAATTTATGAGCCTTTTCTGGTTGTATAAGTATAAATCTTTTAATAATGTCATAATCCTGAATAAACACTTATCCTGCACAAAACTAGTATATACTTTAATGTTAGATTACAGTCAGAGATTAACCACAGGGCCAGTTATCTTTAAAAAAAAAAAAAAAATTGTGAGTTTTACTCCATTGCCTTGTGCATGCTAAACAAGTGCTGTGCCACTGAGCTGCACTTCTAGCCTCTTTTTTATTGATTTTGATACAGGGTCTTACCAAATTCCACAAGCTGCCTCTAGCCTTGAACTCATGATCCTGCTGCCTCAGCCTCCTGAGTCACTGGGACTAAAGATATGTGCCATGGCGCCCATCTAATCTTTTTAATACTGTAATCAAATGACATAAATTTTTGCTTCTTTGATAAATTGCTTTAAACATATTTATGTAAGCAATTATGGCATTTGATTTTTAAGCAAAAAATATTCTAAAGATATATTTTTATATTGAAACAAATATTTCAGTGAATTTGTTTTTATAACCTCTAATACCTTATAATAAAGAGAGAAATGTTTTCGATAATAGACTTATTTTTATAATTTGTCAGACTTTTTCCTTTCAAATCTTAAGTGTAAAAATCCTACTTATTTACAGTCAGCTGTGATGTCCGCTACATTTGCAAAGTTTCATCCAAATCTTGTTGTTGGTGGTACATATTCAGGCCAAATTGTGCTTTGGGATAACCGTAGCAATAAAAGAACTCCAGTGCAAAGAACTCCCCTGTCCGCTGCTGCACATACAGTAAGTAAATAAGGTTCTTTCTGTTGGACTTCTATGCTCCTTCACCATTAACTCCTTACTAGTGTTTGTCAGTGGTTTCAGAATGTGCTCCCTTTGATGTATGAGTTTCTCATCATTTAACATTCAAGAATAAAGGCTTTTTTTTTCTGTATTTTGGGGGATCCATTTATGAGGAACTCATCTTTTTTGTTAATCTATTGTATAGCAGCAAACTTCATATTAAAAATACTCTCAGGTTATAAGACTGTTGCAATATGAAACAAAACCTGTGATTAGACTAAAATTTTTGTTTCCTTTTTTAGTGAGATAATCCCTGAAAACTTTCTTTAATGTCTCTAGCACCCTGTCTACTGTGTAAATGTTGTTGGAACGCAAAATGCTCACAATCTGATTAGCATCTCTACTGATGGAAAAATTTGTTCTTGGAGTTTGGACATGCTTTCCCATCCACAGGTGGGTTAAACATAGGAAACTGAAATTTTGAGGCAAATGTTATTTTTAAATTGTGTATATATCCCATTGTATGTTTCTCATAAACTATTTTATAATATTGTAGCAGATTATAAACCTAAAGGTGTGTTACATTTAGTTTGCTGTATATATATGTGTGTGTGTGTGTGTGTATATATATATTATTTTCAAACATGCTTCATTTAACTGAAGTACGTTTATATAAGTAGTTATTAAAAATAGTTCACAAACCAGTTAAAACTAGTTTTTTTATGAAAATTTAAAATTGAAGGTTTACAAAGTAATTTCCTCATATTTTTCTATGTAGGATAGCATGGAGTTGGTTCACAAACAGTCAAAGGCAGTAGCTGTGACTTCTATGTCCTTCCCTGTTGGAGATGTAAACAACTTTGTTGTTGGAAGTGAAGAAGGTTCTGTGTACACAGCATGCCGCCATGGCAGGTAAATCTAAACCGGAATTAGCAATTGTTTTAAATTCTTTGAATAATCTTATTGAAACAAACAAATTGCCCCTTATTTAAGTAGAAATCTGACCTAGAGTTACTCCTTATTTATGACAGATTAAGTTCAGGCACATAAAATCAACAGTTAAAATTAAAAACAAAAACAAAAACCTAGTATTTTGGGTTCATTATGTGTCCTAGATTTTGGGGTTATAGTGTGTTGTGGTTTTTTGTCTATGCATGTGCTTGCACAAGGAAGTGGTAGAGAGGAACATTCAGCAATTTCAAATACAAGATTTGCATGCCACATATTGGCCTCCAAATTTGTAAGACTTTTAGCTGTTTTTCCATTTCAGTTTATTTGGACTTTGAGCATTAGTTCAGTTCTTCTGATAATTGTACAGTAATGTCTCATGTATGTTTTAAGTTGACTGGTATTTCTACTACTGTTTAATCTGCTTTGAAATTGTGTAGCTATACCTTATCAATTGCTTCCTGAGAAAATTGTCTGGATTTCATCTCAAATACAGATCACTTTTACTTCAAAGTTTTTGATTTAAAAGGAGCTCAGATTGTCTCTCTTACATGTAGCATTCTTTTGTCTCTATTCTACCACCTCAAATATTGGAATTTTGAATTCTATTGTCAACAGCATGATGTTTATAGCTCCAAATTGTACTTTCTGCTTTAGTAGTGTTATCAGATCTGAATAGAATAACACTCAACATAAGTTATTCTGCTGCACTCTGAGAAAAGAGTTAAGTTTATTGAAATTAGGTCAAGATCTACTATATAAACCTACAGTAAGATGTGTTTATATGTGGTCTACTTAGATTGCCCTAACATTTTCACTTTTATGAAATAGCAAAGCTGGAATCAGTGAGATGTTTGAGGGACATCAAGGACCAATCACTGGCATCCATTGTCATGCAGCTGTTGGAGCAGTAGACTTCTCACATCTTTTTGTCACTTCATCATTTGACTGGACAGTAAAACTTTGGACAACTAAGGTATCTGAAATATAGGCATCTGCTCATTTTGTCAGTTTTTTGACACAAGGTGGTGCTCTAATACTACATAGGAAAGACTGAAAGCTTTTAAATAGCTTAGAATTGTTGACAAATAGATCAAAGCTGATAAGAAGTTACAGAGAGCATGCAAAATGTTGTGGTTTTCATAAGTAATGACAAATATGGTAACCCCACACTTAACTGAAAACTAACCTTCTTACCACTTTAGGCTTTTTAAAGCACAGAACTGTTTACTCTGAACCAAGTTGGGGGAAAAAAACCCTGGATATATCACATAGTACCTCATGTAATTTCATTCAGCCCAGGATAAAAGCCATGTTTGCTCTGTGGGGGGCTTAGAGGCTTATTCAGAACTGCAGTGGCTCACAGAGTATATGGGAAGTAGAGAAAAGAAAAACCGATTTATAATAAGTACTATACAATAAGGCTGTACATAATAAACTTGAGTCATTAAGAAAGCATTGTGAAGGCATGGGTGCATATTTTTTAATTCTATAATACTTTTTTGTTGTTGCTGTTAGGTGCCATCGCGTTGGTGTCTGACTCACAGCAACCTCCTTAAAACAGGCGAAACACTGTTACTGCTTCTCTGCTATTCATAGAGTTTTCAATGGCTGATTGATTTTTGGGAGTGGGTTGCCAGGTCCTTCTCCCAAGCCTACAGCTTCTGGTGTTCCCAGGTGATCTGCCATCCAAGTACTAACCAGGCCTGACCCTGCGTAGCTTCCAAGATCTGACAGGATCAGACACCACAGTGATACGGCTGTAGGGAAATAAGTAGTTTATCTTAATTTGAAACACCCAGTTATTTGATAAAGTGCTTCCTGATCCTCCAGCAACTCCAATAAATGTAGCTTTGCCCTACCCAGTTGAAAGTCTCAAGGTAAACCTAAGTAGGGAACATTAGCTCCTGTGATAGACTTTGTAGTTTCATTTGACCCCATTTTATAATTAAAGTACCTTAACTTGCTGCCTAATTTTTCTGTACTTACCTCAGTCTAATGAAGGAAACATCTATAAAAGTGCTTAACAGAAGGTCCAGAATGTAGTAGGAACTTACCAATGTTCAGTTCCTCTTTTTCCTCGTAATGGGGACCACACAGGGCCTAAATGCACTTAAGGAATCATTTGTTTCATTCTTGGATTATTCCTGAATTTTTGGTCTTTTAATGAGATTTTATAGTAGAAAAAGGAAGAAAACCATAACAAAGAAATACATAATCTAGCCAGTAAAACCAAAGCAAGATCTAGAATTGGAAAGATGAAGCCAATTATTTCTCTGTAGAATAGGCCGTATAGGCCTATAGTTGCTAGATTTCTGGATGTACTTTTACCTAAGTAGGGTTATATATAGTTCAGGAGATATTACATCATTGTTAGGTTGTGAGCCAGCTTTCTTTTTTTGGTAGTAGAAAAGAATTTTTTATCCATTTGTAGAGTGATGGATTTTTTTTAATCTGAGGACTTCAGTTTGCCAGCTTTCTTTTGGCTTTAAATTTGAGGCATCATCTTTATATACATTAACAACAGTATTTGAAAATGAAGAGGCCATCTTGCTTAATCAAGCATAGAATTTATGATAGCAGACTAAACTACAGTCATACCATCCTGATGTCTGATCTTGTCAGATCTTGGAAGCTAAGCAGGCTTGGGCTTGTTAGTACTTAGAGGGGAGACCGCCTGGGAACACCAGATGCTATAGGTTTGAGAGAAGGACCTGGCAGCCTACTCCCAAAACAATCATCCATTGAAAACCCTATGAATAGCTGAGAAGCACTGACAGTAGTGATGGGCATGGCACAGTGTTAGGGAGTATTTTATTCTCTTTTACACAGGGTCACTATCAGTCAGACCTGACTCAATAGCACCTAAGAACAACAAACACAGCTATTGATAGGTGTTTGGTAGTTTTTTGTATTTTACTATATTTCAACATAGAAGGGGCTTTTAAAGTTTTTTTTGAATTTTTAATTTTTTATAATAAGGTCTCACTATGTAGCCCAGGTTGGCCTTGAACTCTTACTTCTAGAAATACAGGTGTTTGCCACCACATCTAGCTTCTAGAAGTAGCTTTTTCCCTCCATTACAAAACCCAAGGCCTCACGCATACTTTAGAAGCATTTTTTGACTAATCTGCACCCTCAGCCTCTTTTTAATTTTTTTTATCTTGAGATAGGGTCTCAACTAAATTAAGCAGGCTGCCTCTGGCCTCAAACTCGAGATCCTCTTGCCTCTGAGTTGCTGGGATAATAGGCCTGTGCCAGTGTGCCCAGCTGCAAGTGGCTTTTAAATAAGACAGGCAGGGGATATCTTTCCTTGCTAATTAGGTTAGGCATTGTTCCTTCTTTTAGTCATTCAGCTATGACACATGACTCTCGCCTCTCCCAACACCCCTCCATGATAGAGGCCAAAGGATGAGCCAGCATAGAATAGGGTATTTTTATACATGCCCAAGATTTACCGGTGGCTGGAGTTGTAGTTAAGTGGCAGAGTACTTGCCTATCACTCTAGTTATGTGAAAGACTGAGCAACAACAGTCTGCTGAGTAAATTTTTTATATATAGCCATTTCTGTGCTCCCAAAGTCATTGATTTGATCTTGAATTTATGCTGCCTGGTTTTATTGTTGCTGGTATTTATATCTGCCCTACTAAATAAATAACTTGATGTAGTCTCTGTGCTGTAATAATGAGTAATAGGCAATGTTAATCAATGATGAATAGTAATGAATAGTAGGGAATATTTTAAAAACGTTGTTCCACTTCCATTTTAACTTTCTAAAACCATTTCTTCACATTTGTAAATTTAATAGAATTAAAATGTTTTGCTTTTCTGCGTCTGTTTTTGGTTTAAGACAAGGTTTTACCGTATATCCTAGGCTGGCCTGGAACTCACTATGTAGACTAGGAGCGCCACAAACTGGAACCTGAACTTGTGTTTATCTTCCTATCTCACCCTCCTGAGTGCTCGCATTATAGGCATGTAGCACCATGCCCAACCCTGCCTGTCCTTTCTAAGTGCTTTCTTACTGTGGTAATTGAGCCCTCATAAACTGGAAGAATGATCATTAGATATTGGTGTACCTTTGTGTCCTTTATGATCTGCCTCTGCTCTAATAGCAAAACAAAATTCTCTCTGTCTGTAAATCCTCTAAAAATCCCTGGAAATCTCAGTTTGACACTGCCTCAAATTTATTTAAGGTAATCTACTTTAGTAGCCAGTCTCTAATCTTTGCCTGGTTAGTTCTGGTTCGTCAAATTGTTTCCACTACTTTATATCTAATTCAGCTATCTTTTAGTATAGAAAACATACCAAAGTAGCTCATCTTTCACATATTTAAGAAGTTTAAACCAAGCAAGATCTTACTTTTGGTATATTTGGAAGATATTGTTACTGTGTCAAAGTACTAAGTTTGAAAATTCACAACAAAAGCATTTTAGTGGGTCTAAACAATTGTAAGGAGAGTAAGTGAACAGTTAAAGCTTCTTCAGGGTACCCTGAGGATTGTAGAAGAGCTTGACTGGGAATAGAACTGGCAAATTAGCTGACTGTTCCACCACATTCCACCACACCAATATTTTGGCAATATTGGGGTTTGAACACAGGTCGTCATGCATGCTAGGCAAGTGCTTCACCACTGACCCTCACCCATAACCCCTTTATTTTATTTATTTATTTATTTATTTATTTATTTATTTATTTATTTTTACAGTACTGGGGGCTGAACCCAAGGGCTTACGCTTCCATGCTCTGCAAGTGCTGGACCACTGAGCTTCATGCCCAGACCATTTTTTTACTTTTTGAGACAGGGTCTCACTAAGTTACACAGACTGCCTCTGGTCTCGAATTTTCGATCCTCCTGCTTCCACCTCCTAAGCTCATTTATTTATTTTTAAATTTAATTTTTTGCACTACTGGCAGGCTGAGTGCAGCCTGGCACATACTTTGGCAAGTGCTCTACCACTGAGCTGTACCCATAGCCCTTTTATTCTTTATCTTGAGACAGGGTCTCACTAAGTTATCCAAGCTTCATCTGGCCTCTAACTGGTAATCTTCCTGCTGTGGCCTTCCAAGTCCCTGGGACTATAGATGTGTGCCACTGCACCTGGCTTTTATTTATTTTTTTGAGACAGGGTCTCACTAAGTTGTGCAGGCTGCCTCTGACCTTGAACCTGTAGTCCTCCTGCCTTAGTCTCCCGAGTAGCTGGGATTACAGGCATGCCCCATGGTGCCCAGCCACATTTAACCATACTTATTACAGGTTACTCTTAAAATATAAGAATTATTCATTTGATGGACAAGATATTTTAATGTATGCACAGTATTTTCTAGTTTCAGAATAAACACATATCAGAACCATATTTACCATGAAGTGACAAAGTTAAAATAGTTAATGGGATAATTTCTTAGAATAGTTTGTTTTTGTACTTTTGTAGTCTATGTACAGTTGGAGATTTTTCACAGTCTCTGATATTTAAAAGCCTATCCTTATTTTGACAGCTTATCTATTTAGCTCTCAGAGAGTACTAGCATTAAAACAGAGTTAAAAGATCCTACTAATGCTTAGAAAAACAATTTTGTGTATTAGACAAGTTAAGATGAAAAAGTGCTTTGAAGTTGGGATATTTCCTGGGGAAGGCTGACTGATCCAGACTCAGTCCCACCCAACAGCATTTACCTCTGTAACTTCCTCCACCAGTGTCCAGCCTCTCAGTTTGCATATTAAGAAACTCAATTTTGTCAGCTACTAGAGTTGATTAGGGAGTGCTAAATGGAATTAACTATCTTCCTAAGACACTGATACATTGGAGAATGTCGATTTATTAATTTACAGTCAGAAACCTATCTGCCAGAAGGCCCACATATTCCTGCTGGCCTAACCAGCTCATTGTTTCCCTGAAGACAACCCACATGGGAAGCCAAATTATAATCAGAGGATTGCTTGGTGAGCAAGGAGTTAGAACAAAAGGAGTTTTGTAATTTGAATATTCAGTGGCATCAAGCTAAGATAGTTTGATTCATTCATCTTCAAATAAAGATAGCCTTGCCATAGGGTAGTAATTCTCACAATTGGTTGTTGAGACTTCTCCTTGGACAGCTCTAAAATTCTAAAGTCTGTACTATCTTTGTTTTGCTTATAAGACTCTGCTGCTCTGTATGTCATTGCTTTTCATAGACACACTCCTCAAAAAGTGTCTTCAGTCAGGTCATATATGATGTTATTTCCAGACCTTGGAATGATCTAACTTCCTTCCTTCCTTCTTTCCTTCCTTCCTTCCTTCCTTCCTTCCTTCCTTCCTTCCTTCCTTCCTTCCTTCCCTGCAGTGCAGAGAGGTTGAACCCAGGGCCTCACACTTGGATGCTTTGCAAGTGCTATACCACTAAGTTGCACCCCCAGCCCATTTTTTTACTTTTTTGAAACAGGATCTCACTAAATTACACAGGCTGCCTCTGTTCTTGAACTTGCTATCCTCCTGCCTCCACCTCCAAAGTTGCTGGGATTACAGGCATGGGGCACAGTGCCTGGCTAGAATGATTTCTTTTTAAAGCTAGTCTGTTTATTTTTCCTGTGACCTGAGTTGAGGACATATTCTCAGTTCTCTCGGGAGCATCTCACTTTTTATTTCACATATTTACTGTAGGGACTGTTTGTTATTAATCTAGAACTATCCGCAATTATCCCGGCTTTGAAAAATCATCTGTATTAGGTTCCTGTTGCTGCTGTAACAAATTATCCTGTGGTGGCTTAAAACAACAGAAATTTATCGTCTTCTAGTTCAGGAGGTTAGAATTCAAAATCAAGAGTTTAGCAGGCTAGTTACATTTTGAAGTTTTGAGAGAAAATCTGTACCATGCATCTCTCCTAACATCTGGTGATTGCCTGCAATCCTTGGTGTCTCTTGGCTTCCAGCTGCAATCACTCAAATCTCTGCCTTTGTCATCAAATGGCATTCTACCTTTTTGTCTTACCATGTCTTTGTCCAAATTTTTCCCTTCTTTTAAGGACACCAGTCGTACTAGGTTTAGGGCCTACCCTAATATAACCTCATGTTGATTATCTACAAAGACTCTATTTCCAAATAAGGTCCCATTTACAAATTCCAGGTAGACATGAATTTTACGGGGATAGTGTTCAAGCCAGTATATAACTTGAGCTTAGAAAAAGATAAAGAGTTTTTCCTTGACCATACAATTTTTATTCTCACCAGTGGACCGCAGTGAGCTATTTTTGCTTGCTCAAAGGTGATCTGTCTTTCAAAGAAGCCCTTTGTTTTGATTCATTCTTTTGGCAAATGTATTTTGCAAATTGTTTATGAGTAAGAATTTCAGAACTTCAGAGACTTATAGATATTATGTAGTTCAGTACTTTGCAGCCTTGGGCACACCGTTAGGGTCATCTGAGAAATTTTTAAAACATTCAGGGCTCACCTGGCACCTCAAACCAATTAAATCAGAATCTAAGGGGGAGACCCAGAAAACAGCGTATTTTTAAAAATCCTGTAGGTAGCTGGGTGCGGTGGCGCATGACTGTAATCCCAGGGACTCAGGAGGCGGAGGCAGGAGGATTGCAAGTTCAAGACCAGAGCAATCTGTGTAATTTAGCGAGACCCTGTCTCAAAAAAAAAAAAAAAAAAAAAAAAGCCTTTAGGTAGTTACACAGTACAGAACCACTGATACAAAGCTTTCATTGTATAAATAAGGGAACAGGCTTTGAAATGTGTAGTGACCTTTCCAAAGCCTTGAAGCTAGTTACTGGTAGGCCTGAAATGAGAAGGTAGGTAAGTCCTAGGCTTCTTTTTTACTCTTCCCTACCTCTCTAGGTCCCAGGCCTCTGTGCCATTTAGGCAGAAACGCTCTTCAAAGTAAGAACAAGTAGTACTCTTAAAAATATTGTAAATGGTCCATTTGAAATTTTAATTTGCAGTATCATTTATTAAAATATACTATGAAACAGTATTTGTTAAATGTATACATTTTCTGAGGAAAAAATATAGTTAATCTATGGATTAGTATGTATTTTAAATTTGGGAACATGTTAATTTTTTGTTCTGTTTTGTTTGCGGTACTGGGGTTTAAACCCAAGGCCTCGGCTTGCATGCTCTGCAAGTGCTGGACCACTGAGCTGCACCCTTAGTCCATTTTTTGTTTTTACTTTTTGAGACAGGGTCTCACTAAGTTACGCAGGCTGCCTCTGGTCTCGAACTTGTGATCCTCCTGCCTCTGCCTCCCAAGCCACTGGGATTACAGGTGTGCACCACTGCGCCTGGCTCCATGTTACCTTTTTTAAAAATGAATTTTTAAAACTGTGATCTTTTACCCAGACTGCATAAGAGTTCAAAGAATAAATGGCATATTTGATCTAGCTGGGTGCTGTGGCATAAGCCTGTAATCCCAGCAACTGTGAAGGCTGACACAGCAGGATCATGAGTTCAAGGCCAAAAGCAGCATACACAATTTAGCAAGACCCTGTCACAAAATCAAAAGATAAAAGAGCTAGGGAACGAAGCTCAGTAGTGCAGTGCTTGCCTAGTATGTATGAAGCTCTTTGTTCAACCACCAAGGCTGCCAAAAAAACCCAAAAACCAAACATTTTCTGAGACATTTAATAATCTTCTTTTTATCATAAATATAAATAACTATCTAATTTGCATATAGTTTTTTCATATTTTGTATTTTATAAAAATGAATATGTATTCATTTGTCTCAGGCTTTTTAGAGTTTTCCAGTACTGGGGCAGTTGAACCCAGGGTCTCACTCATGCTAGGCAAGTGCTTTGCTACTGAGGTATACCTCCAGCCCCCTTTTTGTTTTTTTATTTTGAGACAGGCTGTCTCTGAGTTTGGCCCACTGCCACAGGCCTTAAATCTGAGATCTGCCTGCTTTAGCCTCCCAAATTGCTGGGATTACAGGTGGGCACCATAGAGCCCAGTTTCGTAGTTGTCTTTTGATGGACATAAAAAGTGATTTCTGTTGGGCAAATACCTAGAAATAGAATTACATGGTCAGGGGATATTTATGCATTTAGCTTTAATAGATACTACATAGCAGTTTCTAAGTGATTTTACCAGTTTTGTTGTTGTTGTTAGGTGCCATCGAGTCGGTATCTGACTCATAGCGACCCTCATAGGGTTTTCAATGGCTGAGTGCTTCGGGATTGCCTTGGGAGTGGATTGCCAGGTCCTTCTCCCATTTTTGCGGTGCAGGGAATTGAACTCGGGGCCTCAGAGACTGCAGCGCAGCGCTCTACCCACTGAGCTAAATCCCAGCCCGTTTTACCAGTTTAGAATCTCCCAATTGTTGTTATTATTGTTGTTATTGTTGTTGTTAGGTGCCATCGAGTTATGTCCAACTCATAGCGACCCTCATAGGGTTTTCAATGGCTGATTGTTTCAGGATTGCCTCGGGAGTGGATTGCCACGTCCTTCTCCCGTTCGTGCAATGCTAGGGATTGAACCCAGGTCCTCAGAGAGTGTGGAGCAGCACTCTACCAACACATGAAATTTCATTCCTACTTGTAATTTTCTGTCTTTTTTCATTTTAACCATTCCAGTGGTGGTTTTTATGATTAAGTACCCTCCCATGGATTTATTGGCCATTTTGTGAAGTGCTCATTATTTGGCTTCTTTTAAAAAAAAATTTTTTTTTTTTTTAATTTTTTTGCCATGCTGGGATCAAACCCTGGGCCTGGTTGCATACTAGGGAAGCACTCTACCCCTGAGCCACATCCACATCCTCCTTTTTCCATTGGTAACTCTTTGAAAGATTATGTAGACCAGTATGCTGCTTTTGTTTTTTTGGTGCTAGGGATTAAACCTAGGGCCTTGTGCATACTAGACAAGAGCTCTGCCACTAAGCTACACCTCCTGTCCCTAATATATATTTTTGTAGAGTCAAGCATGTGAGCATGATTATAAACAGTTTTTGTTTAACATTTTTGATGGGAGCATAAAATTGCTTAAAAATGGATATTCTTGAAGAAGTACACTATCACCTCAGAAGTCAGAGACCTTCCATTCATTAGTGGAGCAATGCCAGAAATACCAATGAAGTACATCTAGTGTGGGACTCTGTATCTTTATTTTTAAAAAGCACTGCAGATGTGCGTTGCAGTGTACATCCTAAGTTGAAAAGCACTACATCAGAGACTACTTGGCATTGTTGTCAGGGAAAGAAACAGATAAACAGTGGTCATGTGTGTGTGTGCACATGCATGTGTACACATCTGTGTTCACAGAGATTAAACCAAGGGCCTCAGGTGTTAGGCAGGTGGCCTGCCACTAAGGTATACCCTCAGCCCCCATAACAATGATCTTAAAAGGCAAAAAAAATTCTTAATTTCCTTGTTAGGTTTAGCTTTAAGTTTTATTAAAATTTATGGGTTTTTAAAATTAAAACCAAACATTTTTGGTTACTAGGGTGATCATACTCTTGACATTTACTATCATATCTGAAAATTTAAACTCGCAGTTTAACACTTATATGGAAAGTTCCAAATAGATACAAAAGCAGAGGGAATAGCAAATGAAGCCATTCTACCCATTACCTTGCTTCCACAATTATCAACATAATGATTAGTTCTTGTCTTTAGCTACACACACTCCCTCTATCCCTCTGTGCCACTGGATTATTTTAAAATAAGCCTTGACATATCATTTCATCTGTAAATGTTCAGTATGTCTCTCTAAAAAATGGTCTCCTCATAGCCAGGCACTGTGGCACACACCTATAATCCCAGCAACTCAGGAGGCAGAGGCAGGAGGATCACAAGTTCAAGGCCAGAGGTAGCCTGTATAATTTAGTGGGACCCTCTCTCAGGATAAACAGTAAAAAAAAAAAAGCGGGGGGGACTGGGGGTGCAGTTCAGTGGTAAACTACTTGAAGTACTTGCAAGGTTCTGGGTTCAACCCCTGAGTACAAGGGGGTGAGAAAAAAAGTCTCCTCTTAAAAAGAGTCACCATATCATTGCTATGCCCCCTCAAATGAAAAATTATTTGTTAATTTAAGTAGTGATCAATCAGCATTCAATTCTTTTAAACTGTTTATTTAAATCAGGCCTATATTTATTTAAATGAGACCTATACATATGTGACTGACGTATCTTTTAAGCCTTCTCTTAAAATAGTTTCCAGCTCCCTTTTTCTTGCTGTTTTGTTTTGAAGAAGAAAACAAGCTGTTTGCCCTGTAGAGTCAGTCTCATGGTCTAGATTATACATTTCTGTGGTACTATTTGTATTCTTGTGTATAGTTTTAGGTTGTTTCTATGTCCATAAAGGGAAACACACTCAGGAATCACTTGGTTATTCACCAGTCCTTATGTTGATGTGTATTCAGTCTTTTGGGACAGAATGTTCTCAAGGATATACTTAACATATTCACAAGGCCATATGATTATAAAGGTTTGTTTGCTTATATATAAAATCCATGACTTACATCTTCTTTCCTTGAGTACCTTTAAAATATTTGTTATTCTGTTGTCTTCTAGAAAAAAGCATTGTTACAAGGTCTGATGGCAATCTGATTTTCTTTTTACTTATGACTTGATCTTTTCAAAAAGCCTGAGTGATGAAATGATTTTTCTTTAAAAAGACTTAGTTTTCCTAAATACATAGGACAACCTTCCAATATGTAGTTTTAAGCTGTCTTTTTATTTTAGGAGAATGGGTTTCTTAGCAGTATCTCACAGCGTAGTCCAGGCTGGCCTCAAACTCAATGATCCTCTTGCCTCAGCCTCCCGAGCACTGGTATTACAGGTATGTAGCACCACTCCTGATTTTTCACCTTATTTTTCTTACAAGAGACAGGGTCTCACCATATCATCCAGGCTAGCCGCCAATGCCTGGGCTCAGTTGATCCTCCTGACTATGTCTCCCAAGTGGAATGCCTGGCTAGGAAATTTCTTTTGAGTTACTTTTGGCATTTTGTATTATTTCTTTGGTTTCCTTTTTTAAGACCTGTCATTATAGATGTGTGTTTGTTAATCTTCTTCGTCTAACACTTATTTAAAATTTCACTTTATCTCTTTTGTTTTAAATGTTTTGAGATATAGTTCATATACTACAAAATTTATCCTTTTAAAATATACTAAGCGGTTCTTGCCTGAAGCTATACCACCCTGGCGTCCAATCCCATTAGATCTCAGAAGCTAAGCAGGGTTGAGCCTGGTTCGTACTCGGATGGGAGACCCCTGGTGCTGTTGGCTTGGGAGAAGCACTTGGCAGCCCACTCCTGAAAGAATCAGCCATTAAAAACCCTATGAATAGAGAGAAGGCATAGCTCAGTGTCTGGTAGTGTTTCATCTATTGTACATAGCACCACTATGAGTCGGACCTGACTCAACGACAACTAACAACACAAGTAGTTATTAGTATATTCATAGAAGTATATATTATCACCAGTATCTACGTTTAGAACATTTTCAAATTTCAGAGAAGAATGCTATTCCCATTAGCAGGTACTCACTTCCCTTCCTACAACTTTTAGAAATCACTTATTTTTTGTTTCTATGGCTTTGCCTATTATATGGACAGCTTATGGACATCTCATGGGATAATACAATATATATACTGGCTCTTTACACTTTTCATAATGTTCTCAAGGACCATTCATGTTGTAGTATGTGTCAATTCTTCATTCATTTTATAGTTAAATAATCTCTCATTGTATAGGCACTCCTACCTTTGGTTTATCCATTCATTAGTTAGTGGACATTTGGGTTGTTTCCACTCTTTGGCTATTATGAATAAGGCTGCTGTCAACACTCATGTATAAGTTTTGTTTTTGTTTTTGCATACATATGTTTTCATTTCTCTCAGATATAGACCTAGTTGTAGAATCATTGGGTCATACAGTAACTCTAGCTAGCATTTTGAGGAACTGCCAAACTGTTTTTCAAACTAGCTGCACCATTTTACATTCCCATCAGTAAAATATGAGGGTTCAGATTTCTTTGTGATCGTAGTATCTCCCCTGCCAGGTAAGTAAGAGGTTTCTGATTTCTCATATCTTCATCCACACTTATTACTGTCTGTCTTTTTGATTCTAGCTATCTTAGTGGTGTGAAGTGATACTTTATTGTCGTTTTGATTTGTATTCCTTGTATGACTAATAATGAACATTTTTCATGTGTATATTGGCAATTGTTAGAGTTCTGAATATAAGTCAATTACCAAATATATAGTTATCAAATAATTTCTTCCATTATGTAGGTATTCTTTTTACTTTCTTCATGGTATCATTTGAAGCACAAAAATATGTAATTTTGTTCTCTTTCAGTGCTGGACATCAAAACCAGGCCTTGTACATGCTGGGCAAGCAGTCTACCACTGAGCTCTATCTTTTAATGGATCTTTTTAATAGACCAGTATATATATATATCTATATATATCTATATCTATCTATCTCTCTCTATATATATATGTATATGTATATGTATATGTATATATGTATATGTATCTTTCTTTTGTTTTTTCTTGTTTTTGTTTCTTATTGGTTTGTTTAGTAGGTGTTTTTTGTTTGGTTTGGTTTTGTTACTCGAGCCTTTGGTTTTGTGTCTAAGAAACCATTGCTAAATCCAGGTAACAAAGCAAAGATTTACTGCTGTGCTTTCTTCTAAGATTTTTGTAGTTTTAGCTCTTCCATTTAGATCTGTGATATATTTAAATTCTGTTTATGATATTAAGGAGGAACCCAACTGGATTTTACTTTTTTTTTTTTATTTTTTGCAGTACTAGGGGACTGAACTGAGAGCAGTCCACACTTAGCTGCACTGCCAGCCCCTTTTTTATTTTTTCATTTTGAGACAGAGTCTTGCTAAGTTGCAAAGGCTGCCTCTCGCCTCAAACTCATGATCCTTCTTTCTCTGCCTTCCAAGTCGCTGGGATTGCTGGTGTGCACCACAACACCTGGCCTAACTATTTTTTTACACACATTTAGCCAATTGTCCCAGCACCACTTGTTATAAATATTTATTCTTTCTTCATTTAGTTACTTTGACACCACAGTAATTTTGGGATTTGGCCAGGATCCTTTTCTGTTGCTTGTTCTCTACTAGGAAAATGAGGTTTTTCTGTAGTTTTAGGAAGGAGAGACTAGGTAAGGGTAGCTTTCATCATCTAGGATTAAAGCATTCTCATCTGTATTTTGTAAAGTGGAGATGTGCTTTAGCTGTTTTGCTCTACTGCTTTTATCTGAACCTTCTCATTTCCTTTGTCCCTTTTGTCCTGTATTTTGCAACTTGTATGCTACTCCTAGCCATTTCTCTTCACTGAGACTTTATCTTTGGAAAGGGTTTTGGTTTGTTAGGTTTTGTTTTGTTTTGTTTTGTTTGCTTATGTTTCAGATTTTGAGACACAGTCTTGGTATGCAGTCCAGTTTGGCCTTGAACTCTTGATCCTCCTGCCTCTGCCTCATTCCCAGCTCAATTTGTTAGTTTTGAAAGAGTATAGGGCCAAGACTGCACCACCATCAGTCCTCACACGACATTGCAGTCTGCTGGCATTTACTTGTAAATGGGGTGATACTGCACTCTTAGTTTCTGCTGCTATTCTTAGACTGACCCACCATGCTGTCCATTGAGCACCTGCTGTAGTCTGAGGGTCTTCTGTGCTCCAGTGGTCAGAAGCTCTCGTGCCTGTCCCCACTTCTTCCCACAAAGAGGCAAATACCGTGCAGGTCTTGTAGTTGTTAGATGTTCATTCTCTCTGGTTATATTTGCAGGTTTGTCTCTCGATTCTACTGCAGACTTTGTGAATCATTAGTTTTGTCATATTCATTGCTTTGTCTGGTTCTGTGGTGGAGTTCAGAGGAGATTCAGAAAGGACACTGCAAGGTATCCTGTCATTGCTGCCATCTTCCCAGAACCCTCTCACTGATAAGTGTTTGGGAGTATGTTCCATTCCTTTTCAAAATAGTGTGGCATCTACAAGTTAAAAAGAAAATGCAGTCTAGTAGTTGATTCTTCATTTATAATGCCAAGTACTTCTGTAGTGAAACAAATTATAGGGACTTTTTCTAGGGCATTTAAATATCATAAAATATTATACCTGTTGAATATATGTTGTATTTTTTCCAGTGATAAGTAACTTAATGATTTGTGTGTATATCATATTTTGACTGTGCTGAGAATCAACTTTTGCCTTTCAGAATAACAAGCCTTTGTACTCATTTGAAGATAATTCAGACTATGTTTATGATGTTATGTGGTCACCCACCCACCCAGCCCTGTTTGCCTGTGTGGATGGCATGGGGAGACTGGATTTATGGAATCTCAATAATGATACAGAGGTGAGCAGAAAAATAACAAAAATTGTACTGAAAAATAGAAAATTGGAGATTTCTTGAATCATTTGTGAAATTCCTTTTATCCCAAGGAACGTAAAGGGGTTCTGTTATTATAGCTTCATCACAAAGAAACCAAATGAGCCTTGTACCCTAAATAAAAAACGGCATGCTGTGCAGAACTGAAGGGAGAAATAATGTTGTCATGAGTACTGGGGCATTTCTTTTACTTCTAAAAAGCAGTATCATGTCTCTAATATCCTGGCAAAGTTTCGTTCATAAGACAACTGGGATATTTTTCATTCATAGAATAGAAAGCAGATAGTTTCATACTGTCAAAGTGTTAACCTTAATCCTGAACTTCTAAATTACCCTTAGCCTTGACAAAATTGTATCTCATCCCATAAGTGTTAGTGTTAGCATGGCTTGTTTAAATGAAGGGAAAAATATATTTTGATGACTTTCATGAAGGATCAAAATCAGTGTTTCTCCTACTATAAAATCAATTTAGAGCCAGCTGTGGTGGTGCACACCTGTAATCCCAACACTTGAGTGATAGAAGCAAGAGGATTATGAGTTTGAGGCCACCCTGGGCTATATAGCAGGTTCAAGTCCAACCCAAGTGACATAGACCCTCTCTCAGAAAACCAAGGGCTGGGTAAGGAGCTTATTGGTGGAGCACTTTCTTAGTATGTGCCAGACTCTGGGTCCCTAGCATTGCAAAACTAAAAAGAGAAGGGTGGAGCAGGAGAAAAGATGAAGGAAACAAAGAAACCATCACATTTCCTGATTGCTATACTAAAATCACTTACTGACAATGGAATTTTAACTGTGGCTGTCATTCATTTTTAGCCATGTGTTTTTACCAGCTTAGGCTAAAAATATTCTTAGATTTTTCTGTGGCTACTAGTTAGTAGATGCCTGCAGCCATAAGCCCTGTGGCATCCGATCCCGTCAGATCTCAGAAGCTAAGCAGGGTCGGGCCTGGCTAGTACCTAGATGGGAGACCGCCTAGGAACACCAGAAGCTGTAGCTTGGGAGAAGGATCTGGCAGCCCCCTCCCAAAAATCAATCTGCCATTGAAAACCCTATAAACAGCAGAGAAACACTGACAATAGTGTTTTCTCTGTTGTATAGAGGGTCGCTATGAGTGGGATATTGACTCAACGGCACCTAACAACAACAACTAGTTAGTAGAAGTAATATTAGCAGTTTTACTAGTAGTATTTGTTGAGGGAAAAGTGACTTAGTATCTTCTCTAACATCTCTTCATACTTCTAATGGCATCCTTCCAAGTCCCTTGAAGTAAAATAGTTGGTTATACAAGGACAAAGAAATCATATATTGGAAATAGAAGAATTTTAACCCTATTATCTGGTTTTCTAGTTCAGGGAGGAACATTCAAATACTGCTAAGAAAAGGTGTTAAGCCCTAGCTAGATTATTGGACTCAGTTATACATTTTCTAGTTACCTGAAATGGCACCAATTTTGTTTTCTTAGTTTGGATTTTGGTACTGCAGATTTGTGATTATAATTAAATGTGATCTTTCCTATAATAGTTAACTCAAAGAATACATCAAAATTGTTTATAATCATTTTGGGCTAATCATTTGGGAAAGACTGATGTCAATTATAAGAATTATTTTGGTGAGATTTCAAAACTTGAAAGTCAAAATGGTATTTTTCTTCATGGGGCAAAGAAATCTTTTTCCTTAGATTAGGAGGGACACAGATTCCAAAGGGCTGGTGCAGTTGCGTTGGTGCCTTATCCTGCCTCACTTTGGTCAGTTCATGGGAATAAAGGACTTTGGAAAGACCCATACTGCACCTTCAGTATGAAATGGTTCTAGGAACTATCAATCAGATATAGGCTTCTGCTGTCAAAGATACAAGCTACAGATTTCCTGCCGTCTAAAGTTGAACTGTGATCTCTTTATGAGGGCTTTTGAAATGTTTTCTTCTTAAATGGATTTTGGTCATATGTTTTCAAATAGCTTCACTACTTGAAGTTAAACACAAAGAATGCTTTATTAAAGAGAAGATCTTTCAAAATGATATAGCCAGTTATGTGAGAATTTCTTATACAAGGACTTATTTTCCCAAACCATTTTCAAAGATTGACTATAATGTCATTCATAATGTATAGCTGAACAGAAAGTTGGGAAAATTCTTTATTCTCATCTGTTTTTTGAAAACATAACCAGACTGGAAGAAGAGTTACTCTTTTACATGTTTGTAAAAATCTTGATGAAACTTTTAACACTGCACTGTATTTTAAATGACTTTAGGTACCAACTGCCAGCATTTCTGTGGAGGGTAATCCTGCTCTTAATCGTGTAAGATGGACTCATTCTGGAAGAGAGATTGCTGTGGGTGATTCTGAAGGACAGATTGTTATATATGATGTGGGAGAGGTATGGGGCTTGCTTCTATGTTTTGATACATCTGTTTAGTGGCATTGTAGTGAGTATCCTGGTGTGGTTTATGAATTGTATAAACCATATGATTGTATACTTTCCACCACAGAAGCAACTCTTCACATTAGTTTTCTTTCTAAACTAGATGTTCCATGCCCTGGTGCAACAGATTTTTAAGGTAGTACAATATGTTGGAAGTACCTTGTTTCTTGGAGCATGTGTTGCTAGAAATTCTCCAGAAAAAGAAATGTAGAGTTTATAAGTGGACTTTGGGGTTTTATGAAATTGATAGTAAGATTTTATTTTTTGTATTCATAGATTTTTGGGGGGCTAGACAGTGGGAACTAAAAGTACTGTCTTTTGAGAGTCCTCTGATGATTGTGTGAAATATGAATCTTGAAACTTGAGCCTTGATATGAAGCCATTGTAATTGAATTCAACAGAATGAGTTGCAACTGCCTCATCTTCAGGACACTGCTTAACTGTACAGCATCCAGGGTTGATTTCCTCCTATTTTCCCTGACTAGTGCCTTACTTTTTCTTCTGCTATGTGTCACGATTGCCCACCTTTCCCAGATACCCCCTGGCCTGTGGCAGTTGGATCTGGAGAAAGGTAGATTGTGTCATTCAGAACAGCCACTTGAACTGTATGTGCAGATGGAAATGTTCTATATCTGCTCTGTTTAATATGGTGGGCACTAGCTGCATTGGGCTATTAAAAAGATGTGGCTAGTAAAACTGAAAAGCTGAACTTTTAATTTTATTTAACTTTAATTAATTTACATGTAAATAGTGACATTTGGCTAGTACTTACTCTACTGGCTAGTGTAGATTTATTTAGAAGCAGGTATGTCCATTTGTCGCTCTGAGTGGTTTATACCCTGTCATGGCAGTGTCAGTCTCGATAACATTATAATGGCAATTAAGATAAATGTTTATCATTAGACTGCCTCTTTGAGGCAAAAGCACCATAAGCTTCTTTTTTTTCTCTTGTGCTCATGATACAACACTAAATGCTAAGTAGCATACCTTCTGATGCAGGAATTAGAGTATCAAGAAAGGTTATCTTATCCTCTTAACAAAAATACGTACTTCTAAGAAACCAATTCTTATGACCTGAGCTTCAAGAACTATTTCATACCAGCAATCATGCAAGAATAAAGTAAAAATATTAGAGGAATTTCTCCCCACTACCAAAATCCATAAGTTGGTGCATAGGAGTTTTACATTTACAAAGCATCATTGTTATTCTCTCTTGCACTAATGGTGATAATAGCAAAGTCATTTCTGAGGCTGTCACAACATATTTCACAAATACTGTCTTTCATTTTGAAATGATGTAAGTCATTGTTGTACTCCCTGTAATTAGGGAAAGGCCATTCAGGTCACTTATTTCTTTTTAATGGAAAAATTATTCAAAAATAAACTGAATAATAGTAGGTAAGATAATCTTATATTTCAGTATACATAAAACAGTCTCTCTTTTTTAAACAGCAGATTGCTGTTCCCCGCAATGATGAATGGGCACGGTTTGGCCGAACGCTTGCAGAAATTAACGCAAACCGAGCTGATGCCGAGGAAGAAGCGGCCACCCGGATACCTGCTTAGTTCCTGGGAAGGGGAGTGTAACCTTAGGGGATTGGGTGAAGATACTTCAGTAGCTCCTAAGACTTATTTGCATGCTTCTGTCTAAATGATACTTGAAAGGGAATTTCACGGATTAAACTGTGGGTTTAATGCAGTAAGCAAATCTTACAAAGTCCCTTTTTATATTACATGCATTTTGTTTTGGATTTTTGTCATTTTTAATACAGCTTACTAGCTTTTACAAAAGTCTTTTCCAAACTCTAATATACAGGTGTATATTTAGTATTAGTTATTCTTTTAAATTCTTTTCAACTTCTAATACTATATACAGTTATTTCTAAAGCACAGATTAAATGTTCTGTGTATTTTTAAATAATCACAATTCCAAGTTACACTGATAATGTTCTCACTAACAGTGATATGTAGGAACATTGTTCTTAATCACAGCATGCATATATCTAAGTTACACTCTAATGTCTTTTTTTCTTTATAGTTCATGTGGTAGTTGTCTCTAAATAAAAACAAATGTGCTAACTTTTCAAATTTTTATTTTTACTGCAATTTGAATTTTTCTGTTTTGTAAAGTCTTTTTTTTTTCCCCCTTGTATCATTCTTGAAGCTCCTGTTGTGAACAGCCACCTCAAATCTTGTGAAACTTTGTGCCTTAAATATGCCATACAGGACATACTGTAGATCTCTCTAGGCATGGGCTGATGTTTGGATAATCTGTTAGCAAAAAATGTCTCCTAGGTTAACTTTTGCTTTACTACATTATTTTCTTTCCATCTATATTTTCTTTAAATGGAAAGCTCCTACTATTTTCACTGATTGAGACTACTATGCATGTGAGCGCTTTAAAAGTAAAATCTCCTTTGAGAGGAGCTGATTTCACGGTTGTAGCAGTCAGAAAGGAAAAAGGCTAAAATGACCAGCACTTTGGAACTGAGTTAACGCCACACTTTGGGATCTGTTACCACAGCTTTGTCTACAAATGTGAAAGACAGATGACAAATACCTAAGAATTAGTATGAAATCAACCTATTTCAGGACTAGAGGAAAAGATTATACTCAGCTCTTAATTTTTTATTCACTTTAAATTGTCCATCTCCTTGATCCTGATCTTTGTCCTTCTAAAGTTTATCTTTTATTCAACAGAACTTGAGCTAGGAATGATTAGAAATCAGAATTTTGAACATTTTTGTTTTAGTAACTCTAACAAATTTGTTGGGAGAAAATTGAAATAACAAAGACATTTTTGTTTGAGACAAAGTCTCGCTGTATGGCCCAGGCTGGCCTGGAACTTGCTCTGTAGACCAGGGTGGCCTTGAAATTGTGTTTATCCTCCTGCCTCGGCCTTCCAAGGGCTGGGATTACAGACATGTGCCACTATGCCTGGCTAGAACTTCTTAACTCTGAGTGTCCTGTAAGATAAGGAATAATTGACCAGGAATATTGGGTCCAAACTCTATTTCTAGCTCTGGCACCTATGAGCAGCCATGCTTATAGCTTGTGATTGTAGCCATGTTTGTGCCTTATTCTTTTATCTGGGATTTAAGTTTCAATTCGATGGTTTCTGAATTTCCTTCTGGCTCTAAAATTATTAATTATAATTGTGTCAGGCACTTCTCTACTTTTGTATATTCAGTTTTCATAAATTGACCCCTATAGTTGCCCATTCATTATGTACCACAGGTAACATGAAGCTATCTAATGGTGGTAATGTCTGAATCAAAAGTTCAATTTCATCAGAGTCACACTGTCTTTGTACAGAAAAATCTAGGTACTCATTATTAATAGTTATTGTATTTTTGTCCTCAGTTTGTAAAAATAAGAACAGGGAAGCATAAGCATTAAAACAAAATGTTTAATAATGTTGGAAATCAAGAGATGTGACAGATCAGATGTTCATTGGACTCAAATTCTTCTCTATTGTAAGAGAAAATAAAATTGGTAAGTATTTACAAAATATTTACCACCAAAAAGTTTTTGCTCTGGGGGAGTAATCTCCCTCCAAAAAAAATTACTATAGAATTTTGTCCATTCAACTTTATATACATTATTAGAAACACATCAATTTACTGTAAGGAATTCTCTTTAAAGTTCACTACATAATATCTGAAGGAAAAATACTGAGACTGTCATAATTGATATGGAACCTTCTGACAAGGTTAAGTGGTGTAGGACAGTATCATTGCTCTTTACACTTTTAAAATGAAAGACACACTTTTGAAAAATAATCTGGTTATAGAAAATGTACTTTTTGAGGTTTTTTTTATTTTGATTTTTGGTTTATGTGCTATCCTCTTGTTTTTTGCTGTTTTTTCTTCTTTTGAATGAGAAGTTAAAGATTATTGTCTTTGTGTTGAGGAAATGTATTCAGTTTTTCGGATGATAATTACCTTTAAATAAATCTCTGAAATCATTTTTATCATTTAAACCAAATATTCGCTAGTAGAAATTTTATTCCTTTTTATACATACAGTTCACTATAAAATTTGGAAAGATTTCATATAAAATGTCATTGCAATAATACTGAGATACTGTGTCATGAAAGAATTAATGACTTAGATTCAGAAGGAGTAACTAAAGGACAGGGATGATTGATCATAGTCTTTTAGTGGTTTAGTCTATTTTGTGCCAGTTCAGATAGACTATTAGCCCCCACCACTTAAACCATATGGAAAGGAAGGATTTGAATGAAAATCTGCTGTGAAGCTTATTTTTTCCTCTTTCCTTTCTATTGGGTAATTTAAATTTTTTTCCATAACCCCTGTATTTTAGTGTTGGCATTGGAATAATTTTCTAAATAGAAAATTCTGCATAATTAAATGTACATTAGAGTGGCGCTCCAGTTACAGGACCAGCTGTGAAAGGGTATCCAAGGAGTGGTGTCATGCCTGAATCTTGGTCTAAGTCTAAGTTAATAGCCAGTGGCTTTGCTTCTTTTGATGACTTAGTGATGGGGTTCCGATTGAGGATTTTTGTTTTCGTTTTGTTTTGTTTTAAAGATACATACCAGCAAGAAAAGAATTCCTTCTTTCTAGCTGTCATCTTGTTGTTTGTTAGGCAGTTAGTTCCTTTCCCAAGCAGAACCTTACTTACACTTGACTCATTAAAAATTATAAATACTGGGAAATTATTTTCTTAGAAATCTGGCTTACAGTTCTGGAGGGTTCTAGTTCTACCAAAGAATTAAAAAGTTGCCCCAAAGGCAGTATTAAAAGAATATCCATCTTCAGTATTTCTTTTCAAGTGAATAATTACAATTAGAAACATTGTTTTAAGCAGTGTCTTTAGTTTTACTGCCCCAAATTATTAATAACTTCCTGTATTACAGTGTTTAAAATCCTTCCCATATATAGGAAACATGTTATAGAATCAATTTTAGCAAAAGATCCCAACCGTAAGACTTTGAGTAGTCCTCACATCGTAATGCTTTTCCCAGTGGGCCAGTGCTTTGAAACCTTTTGTTGGACTTCAGATGTTTAAATTCTCTTTCTGCCTGCCATGGTCCCAATTCTTCAACTTCTAAAAGTTAGAATGGATGTCAGTTTTCAGTATGTATCTTCTAACTATGGGTAGTTTCAACATAGTCAATCAGCAATCTTTTACAAACTTTTATAAAATTACAGTATTTTGTGGTGTTAGTTTCATAGCAGGAATCTCAGTTTGGACTCCTTAATATTCCATTACCAGTTCCCAGTCAGAGGATGGAATAGCTTGCACTCAGGTAAGCTTTCTGAAAGGTCTATTTCACTTTGTGAGGTCACTTATTCAGGTCTCTGTTAATGTATTATCCTGCTTCTCTCTTAATGTACTTGATTTGGCCAGAAAACTGTGGGACAGTGATTGTATGGGGTGTAGAACACACCTGCATTGCACCGAACATGCAGAGACCTGACCCTGTGACTCTGGAAATCAGGTATACCACCGATAAGACTTTGATAGCGAGTAATTTTATCTTTTGTGAATTTTTGTACTGGGTTTCTTAAGTAATTTTTTTTCTGAGCCAAGTAATGGAAATGCTTTAGAATAAAATTTCTTATACTTAAGGGTGGCCTGGTATGTGAGAGAAAGAATAGTACTAGGCTCAAAAGACCCAAATTCTAAGCCAGTCATGGTAGTATAATCTTAGCACTCTGGAGGTTGAGGGAGAAAGATAGCAAGTTTGAAGCCAGCGTGGGCCACATAGTGAGACCCTGACTCAAAATCCATTCCTGATCCGCCTGATTATATAGTATAATCTAGGACATGGATCAGTATTTTCTGTTAAATGAGGAAGAAGTTTGCTTTCTGTGACAATTACACAAGAGAATGTGTATATGAAGACTTTGTAAATTATAAAGTCCTACACAAAATGAGGGATTTTTGTTTGGTTGTTGTGGGTTTTTTTGAGACAAAGTCTTGCTATGTAGCCCAGGTTTGTCTTGAACTTGTGATCCTCTTGCCTCGGCCTCCTCCGTGCTGGGATAATAAGCATGTGCCACCGGATTTTATTTTTTATTTTCTTTTTTTAAAAGAATATAAAAATTGAGAATGGCTTGGTGGTCAAGAAATTATTTTTTAACTCTAAGAATCCTTAGATGCTTTAGAGTAGGAATGAGCCAAGGGAAAAAAATATTGCCATTAATGATTGATACTTCTCCTAGGATTGTCTTCTCTTTATATTCTATGGAAAGGTTAAAAGCTACCATGAATAGGAAAAACAGAAAAAAAAAGATGCATTCTGTATTCCCGGAGTGTATCAACTGTTGCTCTGATGTTAGTTACATACAGAACATGGACTGTGATAATCTGGAACGTTAGAAAAGAGTAAGTAGAACTCCACTTTGAATTAGAAAAAACTTGCAGCAAAACTACCCTGCTACATAGTAGCAGAACCACAGTCAGTCACTTGCTCACAAGTCTGGGGAGCAACAGTTATTGGACTGTTCTGATTTCTACAGTACCCCTCCCTCTCTCCTAGTGTTAGTCCCTTTGGAAATAACAGGCTGACTGTGGGAAGATGATCATTAGAAGGAGGAGCTTTGTCACTTGGGAAATTATGTGTGGCTGTCAGCCTTAGGCCTACAGCTGTACCACTGTGGCATCCGATCCAGTCAGATCTCAGAAGCTAAGTAGGGTTGGGCCTGGTTAGTAGTACTTGGATGGGAGACCGCCTGGGAACACCAGGAGCTGTAGGGTGAGAAGGACCAGACAACCCCCTCCCCTCCAAAAATACTCAGCCATTGAAAACCTTATGAATATCAGAGAAGCACTGACAGTAGTGCCAAGCACGGCACAGGGTTGGGTAATAGTTCATCTGTTGTACATAGGGTCACTATGAGTCAGTCCAGAATGGATGACACCTAACAACAACATCAGCCTTAGAGGAAGCCACATGACTAGTCTTGCAGGAATAGCTTTTACCCACCTCAGACCTGGATTGGCACATACTTGATTTTTCTTACTATATCCAAAATATGGATGTCTAGACATTAGTCAAAATTTGACATAATACCAGTTGAGTCAAAAATTTGGTAAAATGACTAGAACCTTACCAATGGGCCTCACTTCCATTAATGCTTGAATACAAATCATGAAATTATCAGTACATTAAGGGCCATTAGATAGATTGGGAGGACCCTTCATCTTCCAAAAGTAGAAGAAATGACCTGTGTCCTTCCAAAACTCAGGAGCTACTTAGTGTTTGTATCACTTGGGGAAAAGATGTATTTTGTGCAGACAGAAGTATTGCATAGTACAAAGACTGCCCTGGGTTTCCTGCTCATCTTAGGACAGTTCCTCATCTCCTTATCCCTTTATCCTGTATAAAAAGAATCCTGTAGTAATATCAGTGTTACAAGAAAATGACTGGAAAAATACATTTACATCAATCAAAAACTCTGAAAGGCTAATTGAATATCAAGATGATGTGCTTTAGTTAGAATTTTAACTGAGAGGAAACAATTGATTGAATCTTAATGTTTGGTTGGAATATTAACCCTTTCAAAACATAGTAGTCCTGATATTTATATTATATGCAGATTAGAATAATGTGAGGATTGGATTTGTGGTTGAGAGAACACTGTGATCCACATGCAATTCTAATATACATCTGATTTTATAGACTTCCAAAATGGTTCAAAGGGTACAAATTAGGTTCAGAAATATATGGTATAGGTGGAAATGCATGCTAAACTATAAAGTGCTATACAAATTCCAGGCATTGCTATTATGGGAGGTGATGAGTAATTAACCTTCAACAGGTTCAGTAGCTGCTCAGCAGTAGCTCCTACAACTTACAGGCTCTATCTCTTGGCTGTTAGAGGTTGGGAACAGACTCTTAGAAATCCATAGATCTCTGCTGGCACAGCTGCTTTACCACATACACCTTCTTGACCAGTTTGGATTCCCTTGTAATCATTTTCTTAGCGTTTGTATTTTGTATCCCCTGCTGGAAGACTACTAAACCAGTATGAGATAGTTTTCACCAAAATAGAGTTGGGAATAAGAGCTTACTCAAAGGTCTTACACTGACAACTTTATACTTAATGGCACTGTTTGACTGGCTTCTCCTGCCTTATAAAGAACTGGCCTGTGTACATTCTGAACATGTACTAGCAATCACTACTAGCATTTACTAAATGATTGTGTATGATATATATATATATATATACACACACACATATACATATATATATGTTTATACACACGCACACACATATGCACACACACACAGGGTGCCAACAAAGTGTATACACATTTACTGTATTAAAATTGTAATATTGAATATATACCGATAACAAGACAAATACAAGTTAAAAGTCATGTTTGATATCTGCAATTACAAGAGGTCATACTACACATTACTACCGTAGTGTAGTTTACCTTTTAAGAATAATATGTAACATCTCTTAAAATGTTTACACAGTTTTTGGCACCCCCAGTATATGTTCTCATTTATTCTACCTCTCTTTTTTCCCCTCCCTTTATTAGTAAATGATGGTGGGGTACAGAGTAATACAGCACTGGCTTTTTCCATTATGCAACCATTACATCACTTTTGGCAACACTTTCATCAACCCACAAGGTTTACAGAGTCTTATGGTTAATATGTAGTAAAACTCAAATGCTTACTTGGGTTATATTACTTTATTTTTCCAATGTACTCATGAAGTTGCATTGTTTACACTGAGATCATCCTCTCCCCCTTTATCCCTCTACATTGACTCTCCTCTCCATCCCACCTTCCATAATCTTCACTTCCCTCCACTAGTTCCCTTCCTTTCTTTCTACTCTTTGTATTGTCCCTTCTTCTCTAATTTTAATTGTGCATTTTTTATATATCAACTTATGTAGAGGATTTTTTTCTTCCTTTAAGATTCTGCCCCCGTATATGAGTGAGAACATATGGGATTTCTGTTTTTGAGCTTGTGTTCATTGGCTTAAGAAGATGTTCTCCAGTTCTATCAATTTTGCTGCAAATGACATTTTTTTTAATTGTTGAGTAGTAGTCCCTTGTGTATATGTACCGCACTTTTATTATCCATTCTTCTGTTGATGGGCATTTTGGTTGCTTCCATATCCTTGCTGTTGTGAAAAGTGCTGCATTGACTATGGAGATACAGGTGTGTCTGTGGTATGATGACTTGTCTCCCTTTGGGTATATTCCAAGTAGTGGTATAGCTGGGTCATATGGCAGTTCTATTTTTAGTTTTCTGAGGTATCTCCATATTGATTTTCAGAGTGGTTGAACCAATTTTATAGTCACACCAACAGTGTAAGAGGATTCCTTTTTCTCTACAACCTTGCCAGCATTTGTTATTATTTTGTTGACCTTGGCTATTCTTATTGGAGTTAGGTAAAATCTCAGAGTTGATTTGATTTGCGTTTCCCTAATGGCTTAAGGATATTGAGCATTTTTTCCCATATGCTTCACAGCCTTACAGACGTCTTCATTTCGCAACTGTCTGTTCAATTCCTTTGCCCACTTCTGTATTGGATTATTTGTTGTCTTGGGATTTGCTTTCTTGAATTCTTTGTAAATTCTAGAAAATAGTCCTCTGTCAGATGTGTAGGATGCAAAGATTTTTCTCCCATTCAGTAGGCTCTTCCTTAACTCTGTTGATTGTTTCCTTTTAATTTCATGTAATCCCATTTGTCTATTCTTGGTGAGATTTCCTGAGCAATTGGAGTCTTATTAAGGAAATGCTTTCCTATGCCTATGTGTTGGAGTGCGTTTCCTATCTTTTCTTCAAGTAATTTTACGGTTTCTAGTTTTATGTTGAGGTCTTTTATCCATTTCAACTTAACTCTCATGCAAATTGATAGGTACAGGTCTGTTTCAATTTTTCTGCAGGTGGAAATACAAGCATCCCAGCACCATTTGTTGAAGAGACTATCTTTTCTACAATTTGCATGGTTAGCTCCTTTGTCAAAGATCAGGTGGCTGTAGATGCATGGGTGTATCTCTGGGTCTTCAATTCTGTTCCACTGGTCTTCAGGCCTACTTTTGTGCCAGTCCCAAGCTGTTTTTGCTACTATCGCCCTGTAGTAGAGTTTGACGTCAGGGATTGTGATCCCACCTGCACTGGTTTTGCAGCTTAAGATTGTTTTGGCTATACATGGTCTTTTGTGTTTCCATATGAATTTTTGGATTATTGTTTCTATTTCTGCTAATTTTGTAATTGGAATTTTCATGGGGATTACATTAAATCTGTAAATTTTTAAGTTTTTGCTGGGCTATCTCGAAAGGGATTGTAGCCTTAATTTCCTTCTTTTCTTACTCATAGTTGGTATAAAGGAAGGCTACTGATTTTTGAGTGTTCATTTTCTATCCTGCCTCTTTGGTGAAGGAGTTAATTAGTTCTAAACGTTTTCTAGAGGAGTTTTTGAGATCCTGTAAGTAAAGGATCATGTCATCCACAAATAAGGATCATTTGACCTCTTCTTTGTCTATCTGAATCACTTTGATTTCTTTCTTTTGTCTGATTGCTCTGACTAGGACTTCGATCACAATATTGAATAAAATAGGAGAAAGTGGACATCCTTGTTACTGATCTTGGAGGAAATGTTTTCAATTTTTTCCATTTAATAGAATATTGGCTGTAGGTCTGTCATAAATGGCCTTTATGATTTGTGATATTTTCCTATTAATGCCTGTCTTCTCCAGGGTTTTTATTATGAAAGGGTGTTGCACTTTGTCTCAGGCTTTCTCAGCATCAATTAGGGTGATCATGTAATTTCTGTTTGCAAGTCTCTTGATATGTTGAATTACATTAATTGATTTTCATATGTTGAACCAGGCTTGCATCTGTGGAATAAAGCCCACTTGGTCAAGATGTATAATCTTTTTCACATGTTCCTGAATTTGGTTTGCCAGGATTTTGTCAAGAATTTTTGCATCTATGTTCATTAGGGAAATTGGTTTATAGTTTTCTTTCTTAGATGTATTGTGGCCCAGTTTAGGTGTCAGGGTGATGATGGTAATTTCATAGAGTCAGTTTGGGAATGCCCCTTCCTTTCTACTTTTTGAAATAGTTTGCGGAGAATCGGTGTTAATTCTTCTCTGAAGGTTTGATTGAATTCTGCTGTGAACCCGTCAGGGCCTGGGCTCTTTGCTGGGAGGCTTTTTATTACCTTTTCTATTTCAGTGTATTTAATAGGCCTGTTTAGATTTCTTATGTCCTCTGGGCTTAATTTTGGCAAATCATATGTGTTAATAAATTTATCCATTTCTTCTGTATTTTCGCTTTTGGGGGAATACAATTTCTCAAAGTATTCCCTGATGATTTTCTGGATTTCGTTGGTATCGGTGGTTGATTCCTTTCTCATCTCTAATTTTTTTCAGTTTTGGCCTTTTCTTTCTTTCTTTTGGTGAGACTGGGTAGGGGACCATCTATTTTATTAATCTTTTCAAGGAACCAGCTCTTAGTCTCATTAGTTCTTTGAATTATCTTTTTAGATTCTAATTGGGATATCTCTTCCTTGATCTTGATCATTTCTGTCTGAGTGCTCCTTTTGGGATTGGTTTGTTGTTGGCTTTCTGTTGCCTTCAGATGTGTTGTTATTTACTTGAGCCTTCCCTAACTTATTGATAAAGGCACTCACTGCTATGAACTTCCCTCTTAGAAGTACCTTTGCTGTATCCCATAAATTTTGGTAGAATGTGTTCTTATCCTCATTTGATTGCATATCCTACCTCTCTTATGAGAACTATTATGATTACTAATTTACATAAGAGGAAATTGATTTGAACCAGTTTCCACAGGCCTGATTTGTAGCCATGTTGTAAATGTTCCTACCATACCCAGTTATGAACTACTAATATGATTATCAGTGGCATGCTACACACAAAATGGGCTCTCACTGAGTTGGTGCAAGCCAAGTCCAGCATATCACTGGGCTTCAGAACCTTAAGTGACTCACAATCTAGGCACTGACTCAAGCAGTCTTGATTTTTAGAGCTGTAAACTTAACCCCTTTACTCTGTCTCTATGACCTTAGTCATTCAGTTTCTGGATCTGGGGTTTTGTTGTTGTTTTTGAGATAGTGGTCTTGCTCTGTAGTCCTGGGTGGCCTCAAAGTAGCGATTCTTCTGCCACAGCCACCTGAATAACTGGGAATATAGGCACATGCCATCACACCTGGCTAAACAGTTTTTTACTCAGATAAACCTACACACAGTAACATGTGTTTAAAAGACCATAATGCACCTCTGTGACAGAGGAGAATTATGATGACCCTTTGGCTTCCTGGAAAGTAGTTCTAGAACTTTTTACTACTTTTCTGGCTAGCTCAAACTACTGGAAGAAATAGGTATAGGAATGGAAGTTCCCACTGGTTGAAGAAGATGGCAGTAACTATAGGTGACTTATCTACCACCGAGCAGGACTCCCTTCCAGCCTCTTTCTTAGCAAGGAGGCTGCCAGAATCCACTTAGGAATGACTTCCTTTCTCCATCGTGGGCTCTAAGATAGTAAGAACATTTCAGTGTTATAAGTTAAGCTAAAAAGCTATCTTGTATACCACAACATGTAAGTTCAGATTGGATTTTTAGAGTGGCTGCTAGTGGAGAAGCAGTGCATAGCCTACTGCTCTCATGTTCCATGAGCTCCTTCAGTTCTCTTGAAAGCTTCACAGGAATACTTATGAATTCTTAGTCTGTGTGCCTAAGTTTTGTCCACACCCATTGGCAATCCTTTTGACCCGCACAGGCCCTGGAAGCTGAACTGTTCAGGCAAGAAACTCAGGTTCCCAAGTACCTTGAACATGATCTAAAAGTGAACAAAATGGGCCCCAAGTGGGAATATCCTACTGACCCTGAAGTCTGCCTCTTGGGAAAGCACAGCTCTAGGAGGGCCTAGGCTCAGAATTCTTGGCTGAAGAGGTCTTAAAAGGAGGCAACTAAAGGTAGTGCTGAGCTTGCCTTTTTTCTTAAAGTCAATTGAGTCATTTTAAAAAGATAATCTGTTTTGTCTCTAATCTATTTTACATGCAAATAAAATTGGTTATCCCTGAATATTATTTTATGACCACTAGAAATTTGTTTTTAGTGTTGATAATTCATCACAAAGCTGCCATTTAAGAAAGCAGAAAAGGGAACTGATAACTTTGCTAGGCATGCTGGTGCACACCTCTAAATCCCCACACTTGGGAGGTGGAGCCAGGAGAATCTGAGTTCTAAGCCAGCCTTGCCACATGGTGAGATCCTGTCTCAACAACAACAACAAAAACAACCAGGTGTAGTAGCAAAAACCTGTAGTCCCAAAAAAACTCAGGAGGCAGAGGCAATAGGATTACAGAGTTTGAGGCCAGAGACAGCATGTGTAATTTAACAAAACCCTGACTCAAAATAAAAAATGTCTTGGGGGTGCAGCTCAGTGGTAGAGCACTTGCAAAGTATGTGCAAGGCCTAAGTGCTGCAAAAAGTAATAATTTTTTAAAAAGTATCAAGAACTCATACTTTGATGTAATCTTATAAATTAACACTTTCCATGAACAGCTAATTGTACAGCACAGTTGTTAACTATTAGACCATCCCAGAAGCCATTTCACACTACTAGTTCTTTTAAGCCTGCAGCTGTACCACTGTGATGTCCAATCCTGTCAGATCTCGGAAGCTAAGCAGGGTCAGGTCTGATTAGTACTTGGATGGGAGATCACCTGGAATACCAGGTGCTATAGGATTGGGAGAAGGACCTGGCAGCCCACTCCCAAAAAACAATCAGCCATTGAAAACCCTATGAATAGCAGAGAAGCACTAATAATACTGTTTCACCTGTTGTACTTAGGGTCACTGTGAGTCAGACTCCAACTCAACGGCACCTAACAACAAATTTTTTTTAAAGAAAATTAACTAGGATAAGAGACAAGAGTTTTTGTACCCTTTTGTTGTTGTTTGGTGGAGGGTTAGTTTGTTTTTGAAATAGGGTCTCGCTTTGTAGGCCAAGCTGACCTTGAACTCAGGATTTTCCTGCCTCCACCTCCCAAGTGTTAGGAGTACAGGCAAGTGCCACCATACCCAGCCTGTACTGTCTGCTTTAAGTGATAATATGCAGTTGGATCAAGATGGTACACAGGACAGAGCATCTACTTCCCCCCTCAATCCTAAATCCCATAAAAGTGTTACAGCAGAAGAAAAGAAAATATGGTACAGTATTAAAAAATAAGAGGGCTAGCAATGTAATAGAAATGGGAAGGAATGCCAGAAAAACACAAAGCAGATAGAGCTATAGGCAAATAATAGGCAAATCACAATTCAAAACAGCCAAAGACCAGTGAAAGGGAGGGGGGGTTGGAACCCAGAGTCAGCAGACCCAGAGCAGAAGGGAGGCCTGCAGTGCTGACAGAGTGATTAGGGAGCTGATTCAGAATAGCCAACAATGTCCCCACCTACAGGCCAAGTGGTGGACAAAAGGAACCTATAATGTAAATGGGGAAACTCACTGGAACTGGAGAGGCCAAAAAATGTCCTCAGACAGTTGCTGATCTGAAGAAGAAAAGCCTATGCCCAGAATCTAAATATTGACATAACTGGTAGCATAGATCCAGACCACTGCTCCCATCACAGGCTGTGATAAACAAGAAAACATCCATAAAAGAGGTGGTCAACTACAAAATTACTAAATAAGCAACTAAACACACTACAACTATGAATCACCAAAACATTTGAAGAAAACTAATGGTATGAAGCCTGCAGCTGTAGCACTGTGGTATCCGATTCCTCAGATCTCGGAAGCTATGCAGAGTCAGACTTGGTTAGTCCTTGGATGGGAGACCACCTGGGAATACCAGGTGCTATAGGCTTGGGAGAAGGACTCAGCAACCCATTCGCAAAAAACAAGTCATTGAAAACCCTATGAATAGCGGAGAAATATTGACAATAGTGCTTCACTTATTATACATAGGCTTGCTGAGCCAGACACCAAATTGACGGCACCTGACAACAACACTGATATGAAAGAGCCCAAACACCATGTTTTAAAACAAAAATCCACACAAATAAGACAGATGGAAGAAGACAAGTGTGTTTAATATCCTGAGAGCAAGAGGAGGATATCAACCACAAAACAAGTACGTTGTTGTTAGGTGCCATCGATTCATGTCCAACTCATAGTGACCTTCATAGGGTTTTCAATGGCTGACTGTTTCTGGATTGCTTTGGGAGTGGATTGCTACATCTTTCTCCCATTTTGCGGTGCTGAGAATCGAACCTGGGACCTTGGCAACTGCAGAGCAGCGCTCTACCAACTGAGCTAAATTCCAGCCCCCAAATAAGTATGTTGTTGTTGTTAGGTGCCATCGAGTTGGTATCCAACTCATAGTGACCCTGATAGGGTTTTCAATGGCTGACTGCTTCAGGATTGCCTTGGGAGTGGATTGCCAGGTCCTTCTCCCATTTTTGCGGTGCTGGGAATTGAACTTGGGACCTCAGAGACTACAGAGTAGCACTCTACCAACTGAGCTAAATCCCAGTGCAAAATAAGTATAGGTTATTATAAAAGGACCGATCTAATCTTAGATTTTAAAAAAGTATAATTGTTAAGCTTTTCAAAGCTGAATAATGGAATGAATGATACCCTGAACAACGCTTCCAGGAGGATGATGACAAGGTGAGTTTCTCTACTCAACCTGGAAGTGTAGATGGAGTAAAGGTAAGCTAAAAGATACAGAGATTGGTACAAAAACCCCAGTATCTAAACAGGAAGGAGAATTAGGTGTGGTGGTGCACACTTGGAATCACAGCACTTGGGAGGCTGAGGCAAGAGGATTGATGTGAGTTTGAAACCTGTCTGGGCTACATAGTGAGACTCTCAAAAAACAGAACGGGGGATAAGAGGGATGTAGGGAGAAAAATCAAAACTAGACTGTTTCTTTTGTCTGAAAAGCAAGTTTTAGGATTGAAAGGATTCATCTATAAATATGAATTACTAACAACAAATGTCAGAATATTTCAGCAGGAGTGATTACCACAGCACACTAAATTTACATTTAAAAATGCAAAACTTGGAGCTGGGGATATAGCATAGTGGTAGAGCACTTGCCTAGCAGGTATAAGTTCCTGGTTCAATCCCCCAGCACCACAGAGGGGAAAAATTGTTAGAAAATTTCCAGATACTCTTCTAAATAACAGGATAAAAAGAAAATAAAAATTAAATTATTACTCATTTAGATTTTAATACAGAATTAGGGCTCCCTGGCCCTAACGTCTGGCCTTGGCACGAAATGAAGAGGTCAGAGTGTCTCGCCATAGGCGAAATCTAAGAAGCTACCAAAGGATTTCTGAGCTAAGCTCAATGGGACTCAGAAGTTAACTTCAAGATGCTCCCACTGGCTAAATATTAGATAATTTGAGCAGCAAGAAAAATAATTGCAAAGGTTTGAACTAAGCTTAATTCCTTGATACTTTTTCATTTAAAAAAAATATATCTTTGGCCATCTCTTGAAGACACTGGGGAAATGTTTTTGAAAACTGGTACATAAAGGGAAAGAATCTAGCATGTATCCTATTTTTTCACCTTTAGGTAACCAAATAATTGGTGAGTTTGTCTTTTTAAGGGCTGGGATTTAGCTCAGTGGGTAGAGCGCTGCGCTGCAATCTCTGAGGCCCCGAGTTCAATTCCCAGCACCGCAAAAATGGGAGAAGGGCCTGGCAATCCACTCCCAGGGCAATCCCGAAGCACTCAGCCATTGAAAACCCTATGAGGGTCGCTATGAGTCGGATACCGACTCGACGGCACCTAACAACAACAACCGTATTGGGACTCCTAGTGAAATGATGGTAGAAGGTAATAATCAAGGACTGTATGTGTTACAAGAAGAGACATTATTTGCCTTCTTTTGCGTGTACACAACACCACACCTCCAAGTAGTCTTGCCAAAAGATTGATCCTGAGTCTGTCAAGCCTCTAGCACATAATAACCAATTAACCTAAAATATAGAAAAATAAATGAACAAGCTAAACACCACCAAAATGTTGTAATCCTAAAAACCAAGAATGTAAGAAAAACTGTAAGACAGATAAACAAGTTCCTTAAATAAACTACCAGTGGAAGAAAAGGAGAGGAAAGCAGGAAATGAAATTTGGGACAGATATCAACCAATTCCATGTGCAAACCTTACTTGGATCCTCATTTTGACTGCATGCACATGATTGAGAAAGACATTTGGGGAGGTGGAGTTCTGTTTATTTTTTTCAAAAATACTTAACATTTAGAGCTATACAAGGCACTATTTCTGGCTACCTAGGGCTTATTTCAGAGTAATCCTGTAAGTTGGAGAGAAGCAGTTAAAGTATAATTGAAAAAAGGTTAGCTGGGAGTTGATAATCATTGAAGTTCCATGATGAGTAAGTGGAAATGTACTATTTTGTCTACTTTATGTGTTTGAGTTTCCCCAAAAGTTAAAAAACAAGAATCAAAAGTATATACTTTTATTCATAAATTTGAAAACTGACATGATAAAAAAAAATTTTAAGGAAAATGTAAAGAAGGCCAGTAACCAAAATTGAAAAAGTAAAAAGTATTCCCTAGGAAGATGTAACTTTTAAAGGCACATTTATAGAGCTGCAGTTAACAGCTCTTCTAGAAGTTAGAAAAAGATTGGAGATGTAGTGAACACTAGACCAGACACAATACAAAAATCAAGAGTAAGCCAATCTCAGTTATCAGTGAACATAAATGCAAAAATTTAATCTAAAAGGATTAAGGGCCTGCAGTCATAGCACTGTGGCATCCAATCCCGTCAGATCTCAGAAGCTAAGCAGGGTTCCAGCCTGGTTAGTACTTGGATGGGAGACCGCCTGGGAATACCAGGTGCTATAGGCTTCAGAGAAAGACCCAGCAAGTCACGCCCAAAAATCAATTAGCCATTGAAAACCCTATGAATAGCAGAGAGGCACTGACCTGTTGTATGTAGGGTTGCTATGAGTCAGACACTGACTCAATGGCAACAACAATAGGATTAAGATATCACAGCCAAGCAAAGTTCATTCTAGGAATTTTTATATGCTTTAGTGTTAGGAAGTTTATACAATTACATTAAAAAATAGAAGAGACTTAGTAGTACCAATGAAGTCTGTGATAAATTTTAATAGCTATTCTTGATTTTGAAAGAAAAAACAAAACACCAGGATAAAGAGGTACAATGGTAGAAACTGCTAAGTCAATGGGGGATATCTATTAGAAACCTATTTAGTATGCATCACCTGAAGCACCAGATGTTCGACTCATTCTTTTTTTTTTTTTTATTAGAAATTTTTAATGTACATCATAATGTGATTCATTTTGACATGCTTTTCGTTGTGACAATTTTCATATATGCAATTTGATAAGCATTATTCATATAGGTTACCCCTTACCCTCCTCTGTTTCCCCCCTCCCCCCTTCCTATCTAAGTTTCCCATCCAAGTCTTCTCTATCTTTTACTATATAG
>VMDO01017824.1:0-43559 GCA_007922755.1 Pedetes capensis
GAAACCTTAATAGTAACCATAAACCTAAACCCAGCCTAAAGCCTAACCCTAAACGTAATCCTAGATGAAACCCTAAACCTATCCCTAATCCTAGACAAAACCCTAAACCTAAACCTAACGCTAACCCTACCCTAATCTTAACCCAAACCCTAACCCTAAGCGAAACCCTATCCCAAACCCTAACCCTAACTGAAGCCGAAACTGTAACCCTGACACTAATCCTAACCCTATACCTAATCCGAACACTAACCCTATTCTGAGACACTGCCTTCAGACACTGTAGTTGTATTCAAATTTGTATGGTGCCCTAAATTAAAATCTCCCAGTTGCACTCATCCCATCCCTAAGCACAACCCTAGCACTGCAAGAAACATAAACATAATATTCGCCCTCACCCTTAACCCTAACCCTAACTCTAACCCTAACCCTAGCCAAAACCCTAACTCTAACACTAATCCTAACTCTAAACCTAATCCGAACACTAACCCTATTCTGAGACACTGCTGTCAGGCACTGTAGTAGTATTCGCATTTGTATGGTGCCTTAATGAAACCCTCCCAGTTACACATATTCCATCCCTAAGCACAACACTAGCACTGCAAGAAACATAATCATTATTCGCCTTCACCCTTAACCCTAACCCTAACCATAACTCTAACCTGAGACATTGTAGTCAGATATTTTAGTTGAATTCAAATTTGTATGGGGCCCTAAGGTTAACCCTCCATTTGACACAGATCCCTTCCATGATACCTTTCTTAACACAAACATGAAAAATAATCCTAACTCTATCCCTAACCCTAACCCTAACCCTAAACCTAGCCCTAACAGGAACCCAAACCCTAATCCTTAACCTAACCCTATCCCTTACCCTAAAACTAATGCTAATCTGAGACATTGCACTCAGACACTGTAGTAGAATTCAAATTAGTATGGTGCCCTAAATTTAAACCTCCCAGTTTCACATATCCTAATCCTGGGAAAAACCCTACACTAACTCGAAACATAACTGTAATCCTCACCATTGGACTTAACCCTAAACCTAACCCTATCTATAGCCGGCGACACTGCCCACAGGTACTGCACTTGAATTCAAATTTCTATGGTTCCCTAACTTAAACACTCCGTTGCACAGATTCCTTCCATGATTACAATCAATACACTAACAAGAAACATAACCCTAACCCTAGCACTAACCCTAACCATAAACCTAAACCTAGATGTAACCCTAAGCCTAAGCCTAAACCAAATGGTAGCCGAAATCCTAACCCTAAGCGTACCCTAACCCTCGACCTTAGCATTAACATTAACTCTAACACTATCCATGACCAACGACACTGTACACAGATATTGCAGTTGAATCCCAATTTCTGTGCTTCCCTAAATTTAACACACTCCATTGCTCAGATCCCTACCCTGATTACAATCAAAACACTAACAAAAACATAACCCTAACCCTACCCTATCCCTAAACCTAGCCAAAACCCTAACACTAACCATAAACCTAAACCTAACCCTAGCCGAAACACTTACCCTACCTAAGCCTAACCCTAGCCCTAACCCGAATCCAGACCCTAACCCTATCAGAAACATTAAAACTAAACCTTTCCGAAACCCCAACCGTAACCCTAGCGGAAAACCCCAAATCTAAACCTAAACCTAGCCAAACCCTAACCCTAACACTAATCCTAACCGGAACCCTAATCTGAACACTAACCATTTTATGAAATACTGAAATCAGACTGTGTATTTGCATTCAAATAAATAGGGGGCCATAAATTATACACTCCATTTGCACATATCTCTTCCCTAAGCAAAAACATAGCACTGCAAGTAATATAACTATCATATTTGCCCTCACCCTTACCCTAACCCTAATGGTAACCCTAATCTAACATACTGTGCTCAGACATTGCAGTTGAATTCAAATTAGTATGGTGCCCTAATTGTAACACTCCTTGTTGCACAGATCCCTTCCTCGATTACAATCTTAACACTAACATGAAACGTATCACAAACGCGAGCCCTAATACTAACCCTATCCGTAATACTAGCCAAAACCCTAACACTAACCCTCAAGCTAACCCCAGACGAAAGCCTAACCCTAAACTTAACCCAAGACAAAACCTTAAACCTATTCCTAAACCTAGACAAAACCTTTACCCTAAACCTAAAAATAGCCCTAACCATAATGCAAACCCGAACTGTAGCTGAATCCAAAACCCTAACCCTGGCCGAAACCCTAACCCAAACCCTAAACCTAACCCAAGCGGAAACCCTCACCTGAACACTAATCCTAACACCAAAGCTAATCTGAACGCTAACCCTAATATGAGATACTGCACTCAGACACTGTAGTTGTGTTCAAATTAATAAGGGACCCTAAATTAAAACCTCTGATTTGCACATATCCCATCCCAAAACACAACCTTAACACTGCAAGAAACATAACCATAATATTCGACGTCACCCTTAACCCTTACACTAACCGCAACCCTAATCTAACATATTGTACTCAGACTTTGCAGTTGAATTCAAATATGTGCGGTGCACTAATTTTAATACTCCTTGTTGCACAGATCACTTCCCTGATTACAATCATAACGATAACACAAAACATAACCCTAACTCTAACCTAAGACTATCTCTATCCCTAAACCTATCTGAAACCCTAAACCTAAACCAAACCCTAGCCAAGACCCAAACCCTAACCTTAACCTTAACCCTAGCCCAAAACCTAACCTGAACCCTAACCCTAGATGAAACCCTAACCCTAAACCTAACCTTAAAACTATCCGAAACCCCAAACCTAACCCTAGCAGAAACCCTAAACCTAAGCCATACCCTAGCCCAAACACTAACCATAACACTAATCCTGACCCCAACCCTAATCTGAACACTAACCCTATTATGAGATACTGCACTCAGACTCTGTAGTTGTATTCAAATAAGTTGTTGTTGTTAGGTGTCGTCGAGTCAGTATCCGACTCATAGCGACCCTCTGTACAAGAGGGGAAGCATTATTGTCAGTGCTTCTCTGATATACATAGGGTTTTCAATGGCAGATTGATTTTTGGGAGGGGGTTGCCAGGTCCATCTCCCAAGCCTACAGCTTCTGCTGTTCCCAGGCGCTCCCCATCCAGGTCCTAATCAGGCCGACCCTGATTAGCTTTGGAGATATGACAGGGTCGGATTCCACAGGTCTATGGCTGCAGGCCATTGACATGAATACGGAGCTGTAAATTAAACCCTCTGATTTGCACATATCCCATCCCTACGCACAATGCTAGCACTGCAAGAAACATAACCGTAATATTCGCCCTCACCCTTAAACTTAACCCTAACCCTAACCATAACCTAACATATTCTACTCACGCACTGCAGTTGAATTTAAATTTGTATGTGGCCCTAATTTTAACACTCATTGTTGCATAGAACCCTTCCCTCATTACTATCTTAACACTAACATGAAAAAAAAATCACTAAGACTAGCCTCAACCGTAACCCTAACCCTAACCCTTACCGAAGCCATAAACCTAACCCTAAACTTAACCCTAGCCTAAACCCTAACCATAACACTAATCCTAACCCTAAACTTAATCCGAACACTAACACTTTTCTGAGACACTGCCTTCAGACACTGTAGTTGTATTCAAATTTGTATGGTGCCCTAAATTAAAATCTCCCATTTCCGCATATCCCATCCCTAAGCACAACCTTAGCACTGAAAGAAACATAAACATAATATTTGTCCTCACCCTTAACCCTAACCCTAAACGTTACCCTAACCTCACAGATTGTACTCAGACATTGCTGTTGAATTCAAATAGGTAGCATGCCCTAATTTTAACACTCCATGTTGCACAGATCCCTTCTCTGATTACTATCTTAACAGTAACATGAAACCTAACCCTAACCCTAGCCAAAACACTAATATTAACCCTAAATCTAAACCCAGCCGAAACCTAACCTAATCCTAAACCTAGCAGAAACCCTAACCCTATCACTAACCCTAGAGGAAACCCTAACCCTATCCCTAGCCCTAACAATAACCTGAACCCTAACCCTAGCCAAAACACTAACCCAAACCCTTACCCTAAACCAAGCAGAAATGCTCAACCTGACGCTTATCCAAACACCAATCCTAATATGGACACTAACCCTATTATGAGATACTACACTCAGACACTGTAGTTGTGTTCATCTTAATAAGGGAACCCAAATTAAACCATCCGATTGGCACATATCCCATCCCTAAGCACAACCCTAACACTGCAGGAAACATAACCATAATATTCGACCTCACCCTTAACAATTACCCTAACCACAACCCTAACCTAACATACTGTACTCAGACATTGCAGTTGAATTCAAATTTGTACGGTGTCCTAATTTTAATTCTCCTTGTTTCTCAGATCACTTCCCTGATTACAATCATAAAAATAACACAAAACATAACCCTAACCTTACCCGAAGCCTAAATCTATCACTAACCCTAGCCAAAACACTAACACTAACCCTAACCCTTACCTTAAACCTAACACTAGCACTAACCCTGTCCTGAACCCTGACCCTAGTTGAAACCCTAACCCTAAAACTAACCCTAAACCTATATGAAACCCCAACACTAACCCTAGCGGAAACCCTAACCCTAAGCCTAACCCTAGGCCAAACACTAACCCTAAAACTAATCCTGAAGCCAGCCCTAATCTGAACACAAATCTCATTATGAGATGCTGCACTCAGACTGTAGTTGTATTCAAATAAATTGTTGTTGTTTTTGTTGTTAGGTGCCGTCGAGTTGGTATCCGACATATAGCGACCCTCTGTAGAACAGGGGAAACAAAATTGTCAGTGCTTCTCTGCTGTTCATAGGATTTTCAATGGCAGATTGATTTTTGGGAGGGGTTTGCAGGTCCTTCTCACAAGCCTACATCTTCTGGTGTTCTCAGGCGCTCCCCATCCAGGTACTGAGCAGGCCCGACCCTGCTTAGCTTCCGAGATATGGTGGGGTCGGATTCCACAGGGTTATGGCTGCAGGCCATTCAAATGAATACAGGGCCATAAACTACACCCTCCAATTTACATATATCCCATCCCTACACACAACGCTAGCACTGCAAGAAACATAAACATAATATTCACCTTCACCCTTAAACTTAACCCTAACCCTAACCATAACCTAACATATTCTACAAAGACACTGCAGTTGAATTTAAATTTGTATGTGGCCCTATTTTTAACACTCCTTGTTGCACAGACTCCTTCCCTCATTACTAACTTAACGTTAACACAAAACATATCATTAAATCTAGCATTAACCGTAACCCTTACCCGAAATCTTACCAAAGCCCTAACACTAACCCTAACTTTAATCCTAGCACAAACACTAACACTATCACTCATCCTAAACCTAAACCTAATCCGAGCACTAAACATGTTCTGTGACACTGCCTTAAGACACTATAGTTGTATTCAAATTTGTAATGTGCCCTCAATTATAATCTCCCATTTGCGCATATCCCATCCCTAAGCACAACCTTAGCACTGAAGGAAACATGAACATAATATTCGCTCTCACCCTTAACACTAAACCTAACCGTGACCCCAACCTCACAAATTGTACTCAGAAATTGCTGCTGAATTCAAATATGTAGCGTGCCCTAATTTTAACCCTCCATGCTGCACAGACCCCTTCTCTGATTACTATCTTAGTAGTAACATGAAACAGAAACCTAACCCTACGGAAACACTAATACTAACCCTAAAACTAAACCTAGATGAAAGCCTAACCCTAACGGAAACCCAAGCAGAAACACTAACCCAAAACCTTACCCTAACCCAAGCCAAAACCCTAAACCTGACACGAATTCTAACCCCAAACCTAATTTGAACACTAACCCTATTATGAGATACTGCACTCAGACACTGTAGTTGTATTCAAATTAATATGGAACCCTAAATTAAACCCTCTGATTAGCACATATCCTTTCCCTAAGCACAACACTAACCCTGTTAGAAACATAACAATAATATTGGACCTCACCCTTACCCTTACCATAACCGTAACCCTAACCTAACATATGGTAATCCGACATTGCAGTTGAATACAAATTTGCCCGAATTTTAACACTCCTTTTTGCACAGAACCCTGACCAGACTGCAATCTTAACAATAACACGAAAACTAACCCTAACCATAATCTAAAATTAACCCTATCCCTAATCCTAGCCAAACCCTAACCCTAACCCTAACTTTAAACCTATCAGAAACCCCAACCCTAACTCTAGCGGAAAACCAAACCCTCACCCTAACCAGAGCCTAAACCCTGACACTTACACTAATCCTTAACCCACCACTATTCTGAACAGTAGGCCTATTATGTGATTCGGCACTCAGACACTGCAGTTGTATTCAAATTTATATGGGGCACTAAATTCAACCCTCTGACTTGCACACATCTCTTCCCTAAGAAAATATATAGCACTGCAAGTAACATAACTATCATATTCGCCCTCACCCTTAACCCTAACCCTAACCGTAACACTAACCTAACATACTGTACTCAGAGATTGCAGTTGATTTCAAATTAGAATGTTGCCCTAATTGTAACACTCCTTGTTGCACAGACCCCTTCCCTGATTAAAATCTTAACACTAACACGAAACATAACAAAAACACTAGCCCTAATCCTAACCCTATTCCTAACACTAGCCGAAACCCTAACATTACCCCTCAACCTAACCCTGGCCTAAAGCCTAACCCTAACCTTAACCCTAGCCAAAACCATAAACCTATCCCTAAGCCTAGACGAAACCCTTACCCTAACACTAAAAATAGCCCTAACCATAACCCAAACCCTAACTGTAGCAGAATCTGAAACCCTAACCCTAGCCGAAACCATAACCCAAACCCTAATCCTAACCCAGGCAGAAACACTAACCCTAAAACTATTCCTAACACGAACTCTAATCTGAACACTAACCCTAATATGAGATACTGCACTCAGACACTGTAGTTGTGTTCAAATTAATAAGGGACCCTAAATTAAAACCTCTGATTTGCACATATCCCATCCCTAAGCACAACCATAACACTGCAAGAAACAACCATAATATTCGACCGTACCCTTAACCCTTACCTAACAGTAACCCTAACCTAACATATTGTACTCAGACATTGCAGTTGAATTCAAATATGTATGGTGCCCTAATTTTAATACTCCTTGTTGCACAGATCACTTCCCTGATTGCAATCATAACAATAACACAAACATATCCCTAACCCTAACCTAAGCCTAACTCTATCCCTAAACCTATCCGAAACCCTAAACCTAAACAAAACCCCAGCCAAAACCCTAACCCCAAGCCTAAACTGAACCCTAGCCCTGACCCTAACCTGAACCCTAACCCTAGCTCAAACCCTAACCTTAACCTAACCCTAAACCTATCCAAAACCCCAACCCTAACCCTAGTGGAAATGCTACCCTAAGCCAAACCCTAGCCCAAACACTATCCCTAACACTAATCCTGACCCCAACCCTAATCTGAACACTAACCCTATTATGAGATACTGCACTCAGACTCTGTAGTTGTATTCAAATAAATTGTTGTTGTTGTTGTTGTTAGGTGCCGTCGAGTCAGTATCCTACTCATAGCGACCCTCTGTAGAGCGGGGGAAACAATATTGTCAGTGCTTCTCTGCTGTTCATAGGGTTTTCAAAGGCAGATTTATTTTTGGGAGGGGTTTGCCAGGTCCTTCTCCCAAGCCTACAGCTTCTGGTGTTCCCAGGCGGTCTCCCATCCAGGCAATAACCTGGCCGACCCTGCTTACCTTCCGAGATCTGATGGGAATGGATTCCGCAGGGCTACGGCTGCCGGCCAATCAAATAAATACAGGGCCGTAAATTAAACCCTCAGATTTGCTCATATCCCACTCCTCCGCACAATGCTAGCACTGCAAGAAACATAACCATAATATTCTCCCTCACCCTTAAACTTAACTCTAACCGTAACCATAACCTAACATATTGTACTCATACACTGCAGTCAAATATAAACTTGTATGTTGCCCTAATTTTAACACTCCTTGTTGCACAGAACCCGTCCCTCATTACTATATTAACACAAACACGAAACATATCACGAAGATAAGCTGTAAATGTAACCCTAACCCTAAACCTTACCGAAGCAGTAACCTTAACCCTAACCCTAACCCTAGCCTAAACACTAACCCCAACATTCATCCTAACTCTAAACCTAATCCGAACACTAACCCTTTTCTGAGACACTGTCTTCAGACACTGTAGTTGTATTAAAATTTGTATGGTGCGCCAAATTAAAATCTCCCATTTACGCATATCCCATCCCTAAGCACAACCCTAGCCCTGAAAGAAACATAAACATAATATTTGCCCTCACCGATAACCCTAACCCTAAACGTTACCCTAAGCTCACAAATTGTACTCAGACATTACTGTTGAATTGAAATAGGTAGGGTGCCCTAATTTTAACACTCCATGCTGCACAGATCCCCTCTCTCATTACTCTCTTAACAGTAAGTGAAACCTAACCCTAACCCTAGCTGAAACACTAATACTAACCCTAAAGATAAACCCGGCCGAAACCCTAACCCTAATGCTAACACAAGCCGAAACCCTAACCCTATCCCTATCCCTAGATGAAATCCTAACACTCTCAGCCCTAAACATAACCTGAACCCTAACCCTAGCCAAAGCACTAATCCAAACACTCACCCTAACTCAAGGAGAAACGCTAAACCTGACGCTAATCCTAACCAAAAACCTAATCTGAACACTATCCTCATTATGAGATAATGCACTCAGACACTGTAGTTGTGATCAACTTAGTAAGGGACCCTAAATTAAACCATCTGATTAGCACATATCCCATCCCTAAGCACAACCCTAACACTGCAAGAAATATAACCATAATATTCGACCTCACCTTTAACCCTTACAGTAACCTAAACCCTAATATAACATATTGTACGCAGACATTGCAGTTGAATTCAAATTTGTATGGTGCCCTAATTTTAATTCTCCTTGTTGCTCAGATCACTTCCCTGATTACAACCTTAAAAACAACAGAAAACATAACCCTAACCTTACCCTAAGCCTAACTCTTAGGGGCTGGGATTTGGCTCAGTGGGTAGAGCGCTGCGCTGCAGTCTCTGAGGACCCGAGTTCAATTCCCAGCGCCGCAAAAACAGGAGAAGGACCTGGCAATCCACTCCCAAGGCAATCCCGAAATAGTCAGCCATTGAAAACCCTAGGAGGGTCGCTATGAGTCAGATACCGACTCGACAGCACCTAACAACAACAACAACAACAACTCTATCCCTATCTCTAGCCAGAATACTAACACTAAACCTAACCCTAGCCAAAACCCTAACCCTAACCCTATACATAACCCTAGCCCTAACCCTAATCTGAAACCTAACCTTAGCTGAAACCCTAACCCTCACGCTAAACTTAAACCTATCCGAAACCCCAACCATAAACCTTGCAGAAACCCTAAACCTAAACCTAAACCTAGTCCAAACCTAACCTTAACAAGAATCCTAACCCCAGCCTTAGTCTGACCACTAACCCTATTATGAGATACTACACTCCGACTGTGTAGTTGCATTCAAATAAATTGTTGTTGTTGTGGTTAGGTGCTGTCGAGTCTGTATCCGACTCATAGCGACCCTCTCTACAAGAGGGGAAACTCTATTGTCAGTGCTCCTCTGCTGTTCATAGGGTTTTCAAAGGCAGATTGATTTTTGGGAGGGGGTTGCCAGGTCCTTCTCCCAAGCCTACATCTTCTGCTGTTCCCAGGCACTCCCCATCCATGTACTAACTAGGCCCGGCCCTGCTTAGCTTCCGAGATATGGCAGGGTCGGATTCCACATGGCTATTGCTGCAGGCCATTCAAATGAATACGGGGCCGTACGCTAAAACCTCCAATTTGCACAAATCCCATCCCTAAGCACAACGCTAGCACTGCAAGAAACATAAACATAATATTCGCCCTCACCCTTAAACTCAACCCTAACACTAACCATAACCTAACATATTCTACTCAGACTCTGCAGTTGAATTTGAATTTGTATGTGGCCCTATTTTTAACACTCCTTGTTGCACAGACTCCTTCCCTCATTACTAACTTAACACTAACACGAAACATATCATTAACCCTAGCATTGAGCGTAACCCTTACCCTAAATCTTGCCAAAGCCCTAACACTAAACCTAACCTTAATCCTAGCACAAACACTAACACTATCACTCATCCTAAACCTAAACCTAATCCGAGCACTAACCATGTTCTGCGGCACTGCCTTCAGACACTATAATTGTATTCAAATTTGTATTGTGCCCTAAATTGTAATCTCCCATTTGCGCATATCCCATCCCTAAGCACAACCCTAGAACTGAAGGAAACATAAACATAAGATTCGCCCACACCCTTAACTCTAACGCTAACCGTGACCCCAACCTCACATTTTGTACTCAGAAATTGCTGCTGAATTTAAATATGTAGCGTGCCCTAATTTTAACACTCCATGCTGCACAGACCCCTTCTCTGATTACTATCTTAGTAATAACATAAAACAGAAACCTAAAACTAGCTGAAACACTAATACTAACCCTGAAATTAAACCCAGACGAAAGCCTAACCCTGACCGGAACCCAAGATGAAACCAAACCCAAAACCTTACCCTTACCCAAGCTGAAACCCTAAACCTTATATAAATCCTAACCCCTACCCTAATCTGAACACTAACCCTATTATGAGATACTGCAATCAGGCACTGTAGTTGTGTTCAAATTAATACGGAACCCTAAATTAAACCATGTGATTTGCACATATCCTAGCCCTAAGCACAACACTAAGAGTGCAAGAAACATAAACATAGTATTGGACCTCACCCTTAACCCTTACCCTAACCGTTACCCTTCTCTATCATATGGGACTCCGACATTGCAGTTGAATTCAAATTTGTATGGTGCCATAATTTAACACTCCTTTTTGCACAGATCCCTAACCTGATTGCAATCTTAAAAATAACACGAAAACTAACCCTAACCCTAAACTAAGCTTAACCCTATCCCTAATCCTAGCTGAAACTCTAACCCTAACCATAACTTTAAACCTATCAGAAACCCCAACCCTAACTCTAGCGGAAAACCAAGCCCTCACCCTCACCAGAGCCTAAACTCTGACACACTAATCCTAACCCCAACCCTATTCTGAACTTTAGGCCTATTATGTGATTCTGCACTCAGACACTGTAGTTGTATTCAAATTTATACGGGGCCCTAAATTAAACCCTCCGATTTGCACATATCTCTTCCCTAAGCAAAAACATAGCACGGAAAGTAACAGAACTATCATATTTGCCCTCACCCTTAACACTAAACCTAACCGTAACCCTAATCTAACATACTGTACTCAGACATTGCAGTTGATTTCAAATTAGTATGGTGCCCTAATTGTAACACACCTTGTTGCACAGATCCCTTCCTTGTTTACAATCTTAATAACATGAAACATAACACAAATACAAGCCCTAATCCTAACCCTATCCCTAACACTAGCCAAAACCCTAACCCTATCCCTAACCCTGGACGAAACACCCTAACCCTAAAAATTGCCCTAACCATCACCCAAACCCTAACTGTAGCAGAATCCGAAACCCTGACCCCAGCCAATACCCTAACCCTAACACTAATCCTAACACCAATCCTAATCTGAACACTAACCCTAATATGAGATACTGCGCTCAGACACTGTAGTTGCATTCAAATTAATAAGGGACCCTAAATTAAACCCTGTGATTTGCACATATCCCATCCCTAAGCAAAACCCTAACACTGCAAGAAGCATAACCATAATACTCAACCTCACCCTTAACCCTTACTCTAACTGCAACCCTAACTTAAAATATTGTACTCAGACTTTGCATTTGAATTCAAATATGTATGGTGCACTAATTTTAATACTCCATGTTGCACAGATCACTTCCCTGATGGCAATCATAACAATAACACAAAAAATAACCCTAAACCTAACCTAAGCCTAACTGTATCCTTAAATCTATCGAAACCCTAAACCTAGCCAAAACCATACCTAACCCTAGCTCTAACCCTAAACCAAACCCTAAACCTAGCTGAAACCATAACCCTAAACCTATCCAAACCCCCAACACTAACCCTAGTGGAAACCCTAATCCTAAACCTAACCCTTGCTCAAACACTAACCCTAACACTAATCCTGACCCCAACCCTAATCTGAACACTAACGCTATTATGAGATACTGCATTCAGACTCTGTAGTTGTATTCAAAAATTGTTGTTGTTGTTGTTGTTGTTAGGTGCCGTTGAGTCGGTATCTGACTCATAGCGACCCTCTGTAGAAGAGGAGAAACAATATTGTCAGCGCTTCTCTGCTGTTCATAGGGTTTTCAATGGCAGATTGATTGTTGGGAGGGGTTTGTCAGGTCCTTCTCCCAAGCCACAGCTTCTGGTGTTCCCGGGCGGTCTGCAATCCACATACTAACAAGGCCCGACCTTGCTTAGCTTCCGAGATCTGAAGGGAGCGGATTCCACAGGGCTACGGCTGCTGGCCAATCAAATGAATACAGAGCCATAAATTAAACCCTCAGATTTGCACATATCCCACCCCTCCTCACAATGCTATCACTGCAAGAAACATAACCATAATATTCACACTCACCCTTAAACTTAACCCTACCTGTAACCATACCCTAACATATTGTACTCATACACTGCAGTTGAATTTAAATTTGTATGTTGCCCTATTTTAACACTCCTTGTTGCACAGAACCCTTCCCTCATTACTATCTTAACACTAACATGAAACATATCACTAAGACTAGCCATAATCATAACCCTTACCCTAACCCTTACCGCAGCCCTAACCCTAACCCTAACAGTAACCCTAGTGTAAACCCTAACCCTAACATTAATACTAACCCTAAACCTAATCCAAACAGTAACCCTGTTCTGATACACTGCCTTTAGATATGGTAGTTGTTTTCAAATTTGTATGGTGCCCTAAAGTATAAACTCCCAATTGTGAATATCCCATCCCTAAGCACACCCCCAGCACTGAAAGAAACATAAACATAATATTCGCACTTACCCTTAACCCTAACCCTAACCCTGACCCCAACCTCACTCATTATACTCAGACTTTGCTGCTGAATTCAAATATGTAGGGTGCCCTAATTTTAACACTCCATGTTGCACAGATCCCTTCTCTGATTACCATCTTAGTAGTAACATAAAACATAACCCTAACCCTACTGAAACACTAATACTAACCCTAAAACTAAACCCAAATGAAAGCCTAACCGAAGGGTAACCCAAGTTGAAACCCTAACCCAAACCCTTACCTAAACCATGCTGAAACCCTAAACCTGACACGAATTCTAACCCCAACCCTAAACTGAAAACTAATCCTATTATGAGATACTGCACTCAGACACTGTAGTTGTATCTAAATTAATACGGAACCCTAAATTAAACCCTCTGGTTTTCACATATCCCATCCCTAAGCACAACCCTAACACTGCAACCAGCTTAACCATAATATTCGAACTCACCCTTAACCCTTACACTAACCGCAACTCTAATCTAACATATTATACTCAGACATTGCAGTTAAATTCAAATATGTATGGTGCCCTAATTTTAATACTCCTTGTTGCACAGATCACTTCCCTGATTGCAATCATAACAATAACAAATAACATATCCCTAACCCTAACCTAAGCCTAACTCTATCCTTAAACCTATCCGAAACCCTAAACCTAAACCAAACCCTAGCCAAAACCCTAACCCTAACCCTAATCCTAACCCTAGCTCTAACCCTAACCCGAACCCTAACCCTACCCTTAACCCTAAACCTAAAACTAACCCTAAAACTATCCAAAACCCCAGCCCTAACCCTAGTAGAAACCCTAAACCTAAGCCTAACCCTAGTCCAAACACCAACCCTAACACTGATCTTGACCCCAACCCTAATCTGAACACTAACCCTATTATGAGATACTACATTCAGACTCTGTAGTTGTATTCAAATAAATTGTTGTTGTTGTTGTTAGGTGCCATCGAGTTGGTATCCTACTCATAGCGACCCGCTATAGAACAGGGGAAAAAATATTTTCAGTGCTTCTCTGCTGTTCATAGGGTTTTCAATGGCAGTTTGATTTTTGGGAGGGGTTTGCCAGGTCCTTCTCCCAAGCCTACAGCTTCTGGTGTTCCCAGGCGGTCTCCCATCCAGGCAATAACCTGGCCGACCCTGCTTAGCTTCCGAGATCTGATGGGAATGGATTCCACAGGGCTACGGCTGCCGGCCAATCAAATAAATACGGGACCATAAATTAAACCCTCAGATTTGCTCATATCCCACTCCTCCGCACAATGCTAGCACTGCAAGAAACATAACCATAATATTCTCCCTCACCCTTAAACTTAACTCTAACCGTAACCATAACCTAACATATTGTACTCATACACTGCAGTCAAATATAAATTTGTATGTTGCCCTAATTTTAACATTCCTTGTTGCACAGAACCCGTCCCTCATTACTATATTAACACAAACACGAAACATAGCACGAAGATAAGCTGTAAATGTAACCCTAACCCTAAACCTTACCGAAGCAGTAACCTTAACCCTAACCCTAACCCTAGCCTAAACACTAACCCCAACATTCATCCTAACTCTAAACCTAATCCGAACACTAACCCTTTTCTGAGACACTGTCTTCAGACACTGTAGTTGTATTCAAATTTGTATGGCGCCCTAAATTAAAATCTCCCATTTCCGCATATCCCATCCCTAAGCACAACCATAGCACTGAAAGAAACATAAACATAATATTCGCCCTCACTGATAACCCTAACCCTAACCATTACCCTAACCTCACACATTGTACTCAGACATTGCTGTTGAATTCAAATAGGTAGGGTGCCCTAATTTTAACACTCCATGTTGCACAAATCCCCTCTCTGATTACTATCTTAACAATTACATGAAACATCACCCTAACCCTAGCTGAAACACAAATATTAAACCTAAACATAAACCCAGCTGAAAGCCTAACCCTAACCATAACAAATGCTGAAACCCTAACCCTATCCCTATCCCTAGACGAAACCCTAACACTCTCAGTAGCCCTAAACATAACCTGAACCCTAACCCTAGCCTAAACCCTAACCCAAACTCTTATACTAACCCAAGGAGAAAGGTTACACATGACGCTAATCCTAACCACAATCCTAGTCTGAACAATAACCCTATTATGAGATAATGCACTCAGACACTGTAGTTGTGTTCAACTTAATAAGGGACCCTAAGTTAAACCCTCTGATTGGCACATATCCCATTCCTATGCACAATTGTAACACTGCAAGAAACATAACCATAATATTCGACCACACCTTTAACCCTTATCATAACTGTAACCCTAACATAACATATTGAACTCAGACATTGTAGTTGAATTCAAATCTGTATGGTGTCCTAATTTTAATTCTCCTTGTTGCTCAGATCACTTCCCTGATTACAACCTTAACAATTACACAAAACATAACCCTAACCTTACCCTAAGCCTAACTCTATCCCAATCTCTAGCCAAAACACTAACACTAAACCTAACCCTAGCCAAAACCCTAACCCTAACCCTATACATAACCCTAGCCCTAACCCTAACCTGAAACCTAACCTTAGCTGAAACCATAACCCTAACTTAAATCTATCCAAAACCCCAGGCCTAACCCTTGCAGAAACCCCAAACCTAAAGCTAAACCTAGTCTAAACCCTAAGCTTAACACGAATCCTAACCCCAACCCTAATCTTACCACTAACCCTATTATGAGATACTACACTCCGACTGTGTAGTTGTATTCAAATGAATTGTTGTTGTTGTGGTTAGGTGCCGTCGAGTCGGTATCCAACTCATAGCGACCCTCTGTACAAAAGAGGAAACATTATTGTCAGTGCTTCTCTGCTGTTCATAGGGTTTTCAAAGGCAGATTGATTTTTGGGAGGGGGTTGCCAGGTCCTTCTCCCAAGTCTACATCCTCTGGTGTTCCCAGGCGTTCCCCATCCAGGTACTAACCAGACCCAACCCTGCTTAGCTTCTGAGATATGGCGGGGTCGGATTCCAGAGGGCTATGGCTGCAGGCCATTCAGGTGAATACGGGGCCATAAACTAACCCTCCAATTTGCACAAATCCCATCCCTAAGCACAACGTTAGCACTGCAAGAAACATAAACCTAATATTCGCCCTCACCCTTAAACTTAACGCTAACCCTAAAGATAACATAACATATTCTACTCAGACACTGCAGTTGAATTTAAATTTGTATGTGGCCCTATTTTTAACACTCCTTGTTGCACAGACACATTCCCTCGTTACTAACTTAACACTAACACGAAACATATCATTAACCCTAGCATTGACCGTAACACTTACCCTAAAACTTCCTGAAGCCCTAACAGTAAACCTAACCTTAATCCTAGGACAAACACTAACACTTTAACTCATCCTAAACATAAGCCTAATCGGAGCACTAACCATGTTCTGCGACACTGCCTTCAGACACTATAATTGTATTCAAATTTCAATTGTGCCCTAAATTATAACCTCCCATTTGTGCATATCCTTACCCTAAGCACAACGCTAGAACATAAGGAAACATAAACATAAGATTCGCCCACACCCATAACCCTAACACTAACCGTGACCCCAACCTCACACATTGTACTCAGAAGTTGCTGCTGAATTCAAATGTGTAGGGCGCCCAAATTTTAACACTCCATGCTGCACAGATCCCTTCTCTGATTACTATTTTAGTAGTAAGATAAAACAGAACCCTATCGCTAGCCAAAACACTAATACTAATCCTGAAACTAAACCCAGCTGAAAGACTAAACCTAACCAGATCCCAAGGTGAAACCCTAACCCAAAACCTTACCCTAACACAAGCCGAAACCCTAAACCTGACACGAATCCTAACCCCAACCCTAATCTGAACACTAACCCTATTATGAGATACTGCACTCAGACACTGTAGTTGTCTTCAAATTAATACAGAAACCTAAATTAAACCCTCTTATTTGCACATATCCCATCCCTAAGCACAACACTAACATCAAGAAACATAAACATAGTATTGGACATCACCCTTAACCCATACCCTAACCGTAACCCTACTCAAACATTTGGTACTCAGACATTGCAGTTGAATTCAAATTTGTATGGTGCCCTAATTTTAACATTCCTTTTTGCACATATCCCTGACCTGATTGCAATCTTAACAATAACACGAAAACTAACACTAACCCTAACCTAACCTTAACCCTATCCCTAATCCTAGCCAAAACCCTAACCCTAACCCTAACTTTAAACCTATGAGAAACCTCAACCCTAACTCTAGAGGAAAACCAAACCCTCACACTCACCAGAGCCTAAACCCTGACAATTACACTAATCCTAACGCCTACCATATTCTGAACAGTAGGCCTATTATGTGATTCTGCACTGAGACACTGTAGTTGTATTCAAATTTATACGGGGCCCTAAATAAAACCCTCTGATTTGCACACATCTCTTCCCTAAGAAAACACATAGCACTGAAAGTAACAGAACTATCATATTCGCCCTCACCCTTAAACCTAACCCTAACCGTAACCCTAATCTTACATACTGTACTCAGACATTGCAGTTGATTTCAAATTAGTATGGTGCCCTAATTGTAACACACCTTGTTGCACAGACCCCTTCCCTATTACGATCTTAACACTAACATGAAACATAACACAAACACTAGCCCTAATCCTAACCCTATTCCTAACACTAGCCAAAACCCTAACACTAACCCTCAACCTAACCCCAGCCAAAAGCCTAACCCTAAACTTAACCCTAGCCAAAACCCTAACCCTATCCCTAACCCTAGAGGAAACCCTTACCCTAACCCCAAAAATAGCCCTGACCATAACCCAAACCCTAACTGTAGCAGAATCCAAAACCCTAACCCTAGCCAAAACCCTAACCCTAACACTAACCCTAACCCCAACCCTAATCTGAACACTAACCCTTTTATGAGATACTGCACTCAGACACTGTAGTTGCGTTCAAATTAATAAGGGACTCTAAATTAAACCCTGTGATTTTACATATCCCATCCCTAAGCACAACTTTAACACTGCAAGAAACATCACCATAATATTGGACCTCACCCTTAACCCTTACACTATCCACAACCCTAACCTAACTTATTGTACTCAGACTTTGCAGTTGAATTCAAATATGTACGGTGCACTAATTTAATACTCCTTTTTGCACAGACACTTCCCTGATTGCAATCATAACAATAACAGAAAAAATAACCCTAAGCCTAACTCTATCCCTAAACCTATTGAAACCCTAAACCTAACCCAAAAGCGAGCCAAAACCCTAAATCTAACCCTAGCCCTAACTCTAACCCAAAACATAGACCTAGCAGAAACCATAACCCTAAAATTATCTGAAACCCCAACACTAACCGTACTGGAAACCCTAACCCTAAGCATAACCCTAGCCCAAACACTAACCCTAACATTAATCCTGACCCCAACCCTAATCTGAACACTATCCCTATTATGACATATTGCACTCAGACTCTGTAGTTGTATTCAAATAAATTGTTGTTGTTGTTAGGTGCCGTCGAGTTAGTATCTGACTCATACTGACCCTCTGTAGAACAAGGGAAACAATATTGTCAGTTCCTCTCTGCTGTTCATAGGGCTGTCAATGGCAGATTGATTTTTGGCAGGGGTTTGCAAGGTCCTTCTCACAAGCCACTGCTTCTGGTGTTCCCAGGCAGTCTCCCATCCAGGTACTAACCATGCCCGAACCTGCTTAGCTTCCGAGATCTGACGGGAACGGATTCCACAGGGCTATGGCTGCCAGCCAATCAAATGAATATGGGGCCGTAAATTACACCCTCAGATTTGCACATATCCCACCCCTATGCACAACACTAGCACTGCAAGAAACATAACCATAATATTCTCCCTGACCCTTAAACTTAACCATAACTGTACCCATAATCTATTGTACTCATACACTGCAGTTGAATTTAAATTTGTATGTTGCCCTAATTTTAACACTCCTTATTGCACTGAATGCCTCCCTCTTTACTATCTTAAAACTAACATGAAACATGTCACTAAGACTAGCCATAACCGTAACCCTAACCCTAACCCTTATTGCAGGGCTAACCCTAACCCTAACAATAACCCTATCCTAAACCCTAACCCTAACATTATTCCTAACCCTAAACCTAATCCGAACACTAACCCTGTTCTGATACACTGATTTCAGATACTGTAGTTGTATTCAAATTTGTATGGTGCCCTAAATTATAAACTCCCATTTGTGCATATCCCATGCATAAGCACAACCCTAGCACTGAAAGAAACATAAACATAATATTCGCCCTCACCCTTAACCCTAACCTTAACCGTGACCCCAACCTCACACATTATACTCAGACTTTGATGCTGAATTCAAATATGTAGGGTGCCCTAATTTTAAGACTCCATGTTGCACAGATGCCTTCTCTGATTACTACCTTAATAGTACCATAAAAGAAAACCATAACCCTACTGAAACACTAATACTAACCCTAAATCTAAACCCAGCTGAAAGCCTAACGGTAAACCAAGCCAAAACCCTAACCCAAACCCTTACCCTAACCCATGCCAAAACGCTAAACCTTACACGAATTCTAACCCCAACCCTAACCTGAACTCTAACCCTATTATGAAATACTACACTCTGACACTGTAGTTGTATTGAAATTAATATGGAACCCTAAATTAAACCTCTGATTTCCACATATCCCATCCCTAAGCACAACACTAACACTGCTAGAAACATAACACTAATATTCAATCTCACCCTTACCCCTTACCATAACCGTAACCCTAACCTAACATATGGTACTCCAACATTGCAGTTGAATTCAAATTTGTATGGTGCCCTAATTTTAACACTTCTTTTTGCACAGATCCCTGATCTGACTGCAATCTTAACAATAACAAGATAACTAAACTGAACCGTAATCTAACCTTAATGCTATCCCTAATCCTAGCCGAAACCCTACCCCTAACCCTAAACCTATCAGAAACCCTAACCCTAACTCTAGCGGAAAACCAATACTCACCCTCACCATAGCCTAAACCCTGACACTTACACTAATCCTAACCCCAACCCTATTCTGAACAGTAGGCCTATTATGTGATTGTGCACTCAGAAACCAGTTGTTTTCAAATTTGTACGGGTCCCTAAATTAGACACTCTGATTTGCACACATCTCTTTCCTAAGAAAATACAAAGCACTGCAATTAACATAGCTGTCATATTCGCCCTCACCCTTAACCCTCACCCTAACCATAACACTAATCTAACATAGTGTGCCTGCAGCCATAGCCCTGTGGCATCCGATCCCATCAGGTCTCGGAAGCTAAGCAGGGTCAGGCCTGGTTAGTACCTGGATGGGAGACCGCCTGGGAACACCAGAAGCTGTAGGCTTGGGAGAAGGACCTGGCAACCCCCTGCCAAAAATCAATCTGCCATTGAAAACCCTATGAATAGCAGAGAAGCACTGACAATAGTGTTTCCCCTGTTGGACAGAGGGTCGCTATGAGTCGGATACCGACTCGACAGCACCTAACAACAACAACAACAACAACAACGTAGTGTACTCAGACATTGCAGTTGATTTCAAATTAGTATGGTGCCCTAATTGTAACACTCCTTGTTGCACAGATCCCTTCCCTGATAACAATCTTAACAATAACACGAAACATAACACAAACACTAGCCCCAATCCTAACCCTATCCCTAACACTAGCCGAAACCCTAACACTAACCCTCAACCTAACCCCAGCCAAAAGCCTAACCCTAACCTTAACCCTAGGCAATACCATAAACCTATCCCTGATCCTAGCTGAAACCCTTACCCTTAACCTAAAAATAGACCTAACTATAACCCAAAACCTAACTGTAGCAGAATCTGAAACCCTAACCCTAGCCGAAAACATAACCCAAACCCTAATCCTAAGCCAGGCTGAAACCCTAACCCTAACACAATTCCTAACACCAACCCTAATCTGAACACTAACCCTAATATGAGATACTGCACTCAGACACTGTAGTTGTGTTCAAATTAGTAAGGGACCCTAAATTAAACCCTCTGATTTGCACATATCCCAACCCTAAGCACAACCCTAACACTGAAAGAAACTTAACCATAATATTTGACCTTACAATTAACCCTTACACTAACCGTAACCTTAACCTAACTGATTGTACTCAGACATTGTAGTTGAATTCAAATATGTATGGTGCCCTAATTTTAATACTCCTTGTTGCACAAATCACTTCCCTGAGTGCAATCATAACAATAACACAAAACATATCCCTAACCCTAACCTAAGCCTAACTCTATCCCTAAAGCTATTCAAAACCCTAAACCTAACCCAAACCCTAGCCAAAACCCTAACCCTAACCCTAACCCTAACCCTAGCTCTAATCTTAACCCGAACCCAAACCCTAGCTGAAACCCTAACCCTAAACCTAACCCAAAACCTATGCGAAACCCCAACCCTATCCCTGTGGAAACCCTAACCCTAAGCCTAACCCTAGCCCAAACACTAACCCTAACACTAATACTAACCCTAAACCTAATCTGAACTCTAGCCCTTTTCTGAGACACTGCCTTCAGACACTGTAGTTGTATTCAAATTTGTATAGTGCCCTAAATTTAAAACTCCCAATTGCACATATCCCATCCCTAAGCACAACCCTAGCACTGAAAGAAACATAAACATAATATTCGCCCTCACCCTTAACCCTATCCATTACCCTAACCTCACACATGGTACTCAGACATTGCTGTTGAATTCAAATAGGTAGGGTGCCCAGATTTTAACACTCCATGCTGCATATATACCCTCTCTGATGAATATCTTAACAGTAACATGAAACATAACCCTCACCCTAGCTGAAACACTAATACTAACACTAAAACTAAACCCAGCTGAAAGCCTAACACTAACCGTAACACAAACCAAAACCCTAACCCTATCCCTGTCCCTAGACGAAACCCTAACACTCGCTTTAGCCCTAATCATAACCTGAACCCTATCCCTAGCCGAAACACTAACCCAAAACCTTACACTAACCCAAGGAGAAATGCTAAACCTGACGCTAATCCTAACCACAAAGCCAATCTGAACACTAACCTTATTATGAGATAATGCACTCAGACACTGCAGTTGTGTTCAACTTAATAAGGGACCTTAAATTAGACCCTCTGATTGGCACATATCCCATCCCTAAGCACAACCCTAACATTGCAAGAAACATAACCATAATATTCGACCTCACCTGTAACCCTTACCGTAACCATAACCCTAACCTAACATATTGTTCTCAGACTTTGCAGTTGAATTCAAATCTGTATGGTGTCCTAATTTTATTTCTTCTTGTTGCTCAGATCACTTCCCTGATTACAACCTTATCAATAACACAAAACATAACACTAACCTTACCCTAAGCCTAACTCTATCCCAATCTCTAGCCAAAACACTAACACTAAACCTAACCCTAGCCAAAACCCTAACCCTAACCCTATACATAACCCTAGCCCTAACCCTAACCTGAAACCTAACCTTAGCTGAAACCCTAACCCTCACGCTAAACTTCAAACTATCCAAAACCCCAAGCATAACCCTTGCAGAAACCCTAAACCTAAAGCTAACCTTAGTCCAAAACCTAACCTTAACATGAATCCTAACCCAACCCTAATCTGACCACTAACCCTATTATGAGATACTACACTCCGACTGTGTAGTTGTATTCAAATAAATTGTTGTTGTTGTGGTTAGGTGCCATCGAGTCGGTATCCGACTCATAGCGACCCTCTGTAAAAGAGGGGAAACACTATTGTCAGTGCTTCTCTGCTGTTCATAGGGTTTTCAGAGGCACATTGATTTTTGGGAAGGGGTTAGCAGGTACTTCTCCCAAGCCTACATCTTCTGCTGTTCCCAGGCACTCCCCATCCAGGTACTAAACAGGCCCGACCATGCTTAGCTTCCGAGATATGGTGGGGTCGGATTCCACAGGGCTATGGCTGAAGGCCATTCAGATGAATACGGGGCCATAAACTAAAACCTCCAATTTGCACAAATCTCATCCCTAGCCACAACACTATCACTGCAAGAAACATAAATGTAATATTTGCCCTCGCCCTTAAACTTAACCCTAACCCTAACCATAACCTAACATTCTATTCAGACACTGCAGTTGAATTTAAATTTGTATGTGGCCCTATTTTTAACACTCCTTGTTGCACAGACCCCTTCCCTTGTTACTAATTTAACACTAACACGAAACATATCATTAACCCTAGCATTGAGCGTGAGCCTTACCCTAAAACTTGCCGAAGCCCTAACATTAAACCTAGCCTCAAACCTAGCACAAACACTAACACTATCATTCATCCTAAACCTGAACCTAATCCGAGCACTAACCATGTTCTGCGACACTTCCTTCAGACACTATAGTTGTATTCAAATTTGTATTGTGCTCTAAATTATAATCTCCCATTTGCGCATATCCCATCCCTAAGCACAACCCTAGCAGTGAAGGAAAAATAAACATAATATTCGCCCCCACCCTTAACCCTAACCCTAACCATGACCCCAACCTCACACATTGTACTCAGAAATTGCTGCTGAATTCAAGTGTGTAGGGTGCCCTAATTTTAACACTCCATGCTGCAAGGACCCCTTCTCTGATTACTATCTTAATAGTAACATAAAACAGAACCCTAACCCTAGCCAAAACACTCATACTAACCCTGAAACTAAACCCTGCCGAAAGCCTAAACCTAACTGGAACCCAATGTGAAACCCTAACCCAAAACCTTACCCTAAACCAAGCCGAAACCCTGAACATGACACGAATCCTAACCCCAACCCTAATCTGAACACTAACCCTATTATGAGATACTGCAATCAGACACTGTAGTTGTATTCAAATTAATACAGGCCCCTAAATTAAACCCTCTTAATTAAACCCTCTAAATTAAGCCCACTAAAATAACCCTGTAAATTAAACCCTCTAAATTTAACCCTAGCTTTAGGGTTAGGGTTAGGGTTAGGGTTTCAGCTAGGTGTAGGATTAGGGTTAGTTTTAGTGCTAGTGTTAGGTTTATGTTTCAGGTTAATGTTTTGATCATAATCAGGGAATGTATCTGTGCAACGGTGTTTAAATTACAAAATCTCAGAAATTTGAATTCAACTGCAATATCTGTGAACTCTATTGCACCTTATGTATAGGGGTAGAGTTAGGGTTAAGTTTAAGGGCAAATGTTTGGGTTAGCCTTCAAGTCACTGTTAGGGCTTTTCTCAGGGATAAGATATGTGCACCTGGGTGGTTCAAATTTAGGGCACCATAATAATTTGCATTCTTCTGCATTGTCTGAGTGAAGTCTCTCAGATTAGCATTAGTTTGAGGGTAATGGATAGGGTTAGGTTAAGGATGGGGTTTGGGGTTAGGGTTAGCTCTAGGTTTATGGTGAGTGTTAGGGTTAAGTCTAGGATAAGGGTTATGTTTCATGTTAGTTGAAGATAGTAATAATGGAAGGGATCTGTGCAACATGGAGTGTTAAAACTAGGGAATCATACAAATTGGATTTTATCTGCAATGTCTGAATACAATGTCTTAATTTAGGGTTAGGGTTCGGGTTAGGGTAAGTGTGAGGGCCAATATTATGGTGATGTTTCTTTCATTGCTAGGGTTGTGCTTAGGGATGGGATATGTGCCAATTGGAGGGTTTCACTTAGACCACCATACAAACTTGAATATAACCACAGTGTTTGAATGCAGTGTCTCAGAATAGGGTTAGTGTTCGGATTAGGGTTCAGGATAGGATTATTGTTAGGGTTATTGTTTCATCTAGGGTTATGTTTAGGGTTAGGGTTAGGGTTTCACCTAGGGTTAGGATTAGGTTTAGGGTTAGGGTTTCACCTATTTTTAGTGTAGGTGTTAGGGTTATGGTTTCAGCTAGGGTTAGGGTTAGGTTTAGGGTTTCAGCTAGGGTTAGATTTAAGGTTAGGGTTTAGCCTAGTGTTAGGGTTAGGTTTAGGGTTTTGCCTAGGGATAGGGTTAGGGTTAGGGTTAGGGTTTCAGCTAGGTTTAGGTTTACTGTTAGGGTTAGGGATACAGCTATGGTTAGGTTAGGGGTTAGGATTACAGATTCATCTAGGGTTATGGTTAGGTTTAGTTTTAGGATTTCAGCTAGGATTACCATTTCGCCTAGGTTTAGGGTTAGGGTTAGTGTTAGGATTTCGCTAAGGGTTAGGGTTAGGTTTAGGTTTAGGATTTCTTTAGGGTTAAGTGTAGGGTTAGGGTGACTCTTCTTGGTGTAGGCTGAGGGTTAGGGTTAGAGTTTCGGCTAGGTTTAGGGTTAGGTTTAGTGTTTCAACTAGAGTTAGTGTTAGGGTTAGTTTTAGGGCTTCATCTAGGTTTAGGTTTAGGTTTAGGGTTAGGGTTTTACCTAGTATTAGGGTTAGGTTTAGGGTTATGTTTTTACCTAGGGTTAGGTTTTGGGTTAAATTTAGGGTTTCACCTAGGTTCAAGGTTAGGTTTTGGCTAGGTTTAGGCTTAAGGTTAGGTTTAGGGCTAGTGTTAGGTTTATGTTTCGTGTTAATGTTTTGATCATTATCAGGGAATATATCTGTTCAACAGGGAGTGTTTAATTTAGGGAATCACAGAAATTTGAATTCAACTGCAATATCTGTGAACTCTGTTTGCTGTTATGGATAGGGATAGTGTTAGAGTTAAGTTTAAGGGCAAATGTTAGGATTAGACTTCGAGTTAGTATTAGGGTTTTTCTCAGGGACAGGATATGTGCAGCTGGGGGGTTTAAATTTAGGGCACCATACGAATTTGCATTCTACGGCAGTGTCTGAGTGCAGTCTGTTAGATTAGCGTTAGTGTTAGTGTAAAGGATTGGGTTAGGTTAAGGATGAGGTTTTGCATTAGGGTTAGCTCTGTGTTTATGGTGAGTGTTAGGGTTAAGTCTAGGATTCGGGTTATGTGTCATGATAGTGTTAAGATAGTAATCAGGGAAGGTATATGTGCAACATGGAGTGTTAAAACTAGGGAATCATACAAATTGGATTTCAACTGCAATGTCTGAATGCAATGTCTTAAGTAAGGGTTAAGGTTAGGATTAGGGTAAAGGGTGAGGGCCAATAATATGGTAAAGTTTCCTTCATTGCAAAGGTTGTGCTTAGGGATGGGATATGTGCCAATTGGAGGGTTTCACTTAGCCCACCATACAAATTTGAAAATAACCACAAGGTTTGAATGCAGTGTCTCAGAATAGGGTTAGTGCTCTGATTCATATTTGGGATAGGATTAATGTTAGGGTTATTCTTTCGGCGAGGGTTATGTTTGGGGTTCGCTTTAGGGTTTCAGCTAGGGCTAGAGTTAGGGTTAGGTGTTCACCTAGTTTTAGGGTAGGTGTTAGGGTTAGGGTTTCAGCTAGGGTTAGGGTTAGGTTTAGGGTTTCAGGTATAGTTAGGCTTTGGGTTAGGGTTTCTTCTAGGGTTAGGGTTAGGGTTAGGGTTATGGATAGGGTTAGGGTTTCAGCTAGGTTTAGAGTTAGGGTTTGTGTTAGGTTTATGGTTTAACCTAGGTTTACGGTTAGGGTTAAATGTAGGGTTGCACCTAGGTTTAGGATTAGTGTTAGGGTTAGGGTTTCTCCTAGGGTTAGGGTTAGGTTTAGGGTTTCTTTTAGGGTTAGGCATAGGGATAGTGTGAGGTTTTCATCTAGGGTTAGGCTGAGAGTTATGTTTACTGTTTTGGGAAAGTTAGGTTTAGGTTTATGTTTTCAGCTAGGGTTAGGGTTTGGTTTAGTGTTAGGTTTTCGCCTAAGATTAGAGTTAGGTTTAGGGATAGCGTCTTACCTAGGGTTAGGTTTAGGGTTAAATTTAGGGTTTTGCCTAGGTTTAGGTTTAGGTTTAGGGTTTCAGCTAGGTTTAGGCTTAGGGTTAGGTTTAGGTCTTGTGTTAGGTTCATGTTTCGTGTTAATGTTTTGATCGTTATCAGGGAATATATCTGTTCAATGGGGAGTGTTCAATTTAGGGAATCACAGAGATTTGAATTCAACTGCAATATCTGTGAACTCTGCTGACCGTTATGGATAGGGTTAGGGTTAGAGTTATGTTTAAGGGCAAATGTTAGGGTTAGACTTCGAGTTAGTGTTAGGGTTTTTCTCAGGGATAGGACTTGTGCAGCTGGGTGGTTCAAATTTAGGGCACCACGTGAAATTGCATTCTATGGCAGTGTCTAAGTGCAGTCTCTCAGATTAGCGTTAGTGTTAGCGTAAGGGATAGGGTTAGGTTAAGGATGAGGTTTTGGGTTAGGGTTAGCTCTATGTTTATGGTGAGTGTTAGGATTATGTCTAGGATTAGGGTTATGTTTCATGTTAGTGTTAAGATATTAATCAGTGAAGGGATCTGTGCAACATGGAGTGTTAAAACTAGGGAATCATACAAATTGGATTCCAACTGCAATGTCTGAATACAATGTCTTAAGTTAGGGTTTCGGTTAGGGTTAGGGTTAAGTGTGAGGGCCAATAGTATGGAGATGTTTCTTTCATTGCTAGGGTTATGCTTAGGGATGGGATATGTGCCAATTGGGGGGTTTCACTTAGCCCACCATACAAATTTGAAAATAACCACAGTGTTTGTATGCAGTGTCTCAGAATCGGGTTAGTGTTCTGATGAGTTTTCGGGATAGGATTAATGTTAGGGTTATTGTTTCAGCGAGGGTTAGGTTTGGGGTTAGTGTTAGGGTTTCAGCTAGGGTTAGGGTTAGGTTTAGGGTTTCACCTAGATTTAGGGTAGGTGTTAGGGTTAGGGTTTTGGCTAGGGTGAGGGTTAGGTTACAGTTTCCACTATGATTAGGCTTAAGTTTAGGTTTTCTCCTAGGGTTAGTGTTTGGGTTAGTGTTAGGGTTTTGCCTAAAGTTAGGGTTATGGATAGAGTTAGGGTTTCAGTGAGCTTTAGGGTTAGGGTTTGTGTTAGGGTTATGGTTTGACCTAGGGTTAGGTTTAGGGTTAAATTTAGTGTTTCACCTAGGTTTAGGGTTAGTGTTAGTGTTAGGGTTTCTCCTAGGGTTAGGTTTAGGGTTAGGGTTAGGGTTTCTCAGGGTTGGTCGTAGGGATAGTGTAGGGGTTTCACCTAGGATTAGGCTGAGAGTTAGCGTTAGGGTTTTGGCAAAGTTAGGTTTAGGTTTATGGTTTCAGCTAGGGTTAGGTTTAGGGTTAGTGTTTGGGCTTCACTTAGGGTTATGGTAAGGTTTAGGGATAGAGTTTTACCTAGGGTTAGGTTTAGGGTTGAATTTAGGGTTTCGCCTAGGTTTAGGGTTCGGGTTATGGTTAGCCTTTCGGCTAGGTGTAGGCTTAAGTTTAGGTTTTGTGTTAGGTTTATGTTTCGTGTTAATGTTTTGGTCATTATCAGGGAATATATCTGTTCAACAGGGAGTGTTTAATTTAGGGAATCACAGAAATTTGAATTCAGCTGCAACATCTGTGAACTCTGTTGCCCGTTATGGATTGGGTTAGGTTTAGAATTAAGTTTAAGGGCAAATGTTAGGGTTAGACTTCGAGTTAGTGTTAGGGTTTTTCTCAGCCGTAAGATATTTGCAGCTGGGTGGTTTAACTTTAGGGTGCCATACGAATTTGCATTATATGGCAGTGTCTGTGTGCAGCCTCTCAGATTAGCATTAGTGTCAGGGTAAGTGATAGGGTTAGGTTACATTTGAGGTTTGGGGTAGGGTTAGCTCTATGTTTATGTTGACTGTTAGGGTTAAGTCTACGGTTAGGATTATGTTTCATGTTAGTGTTAAGATAGTAATCAGGGAAGGGATCCGTGCAACATGGAGTTTTAAAACTAGGGAATCATACAAATTGGATTTCAACTGCAATATCTGAATACAATGTTTTAAGTAAGGGTTTCGGTTAGGGTTAGCATTAAGGGTGAAGGCCAATATTATGGTGATGTTTCTGTCATTGCTAGGCTTGTGCTTAGGGATGGGATATGTGCCAATTGGAGGGTTTCACTTAGGGTACCATAGATATTTGAAAATAACTACAGTGTTTGAGTGCAGTGTCTCAGAATAAGGTTAGTGTTAGGATTAGGGTTCTCGATAGGATTATTGTTAGGGTTATTGTTTCATCGAGGGTTAGGTTTAGGGTTAGGGTTTCTTCTAAGGTTAGGTTAGGGTTAGGTTTATGGTTTCACCTATGGTTAGGGTTTGGGTTATGTTTAGGGTTTCGGCGGGGATTTGGGTTAGGTTTAGGGTTTCATCTAGGGTTAGGTTTAGGGTTAGTGTTTTGCCTAGGGTTAGGGTTAGGCTTAGGTTTAGGGTTTCACATAGGGTTAGGTTTAGGTTTAGGTTTAGGGTTTCAGCTACCGTTAGATCTAGGGTTATTGTTACGGAATCGCGAAGGTTTAGGGTTAGGATTTCACCTAGGTTTAGGGTTACGGTTAGGGTTAGGTATTCAGCTAGTGTTAGGCTTAGAGTTAGTGTTAGGGTTTCACCTAGGGTTAGGGTGAGGGTCAGGGTTAGGTTTTCGGCTAGGGTTAGGTTTAGGTTTAGGATTTCAGCTAGGGTTTGGATTAGGTTTAGGGTTAGGGTTTTGCCTAGGTTTAGGTTTAGGGATATTGTTATGGTTTCACCTAGGATTATGGTTAGGGTTTGGGTTACTTTTTTGCCTAGGGTTAGGGTTAGTGTTTGGGTTTTGCCTAGGGTTAGTGTTAGTGTTAGGGTAAGGGTTTCGTTTAGGTTTGGACTTAGGCTTTGGTTTAGGGCTAGAGTTAAATTTATGTTTCGTGTTAGTGTTTTGTTCGTAATCAGGGAAGGGATCTATGTAACGTGGAGTGTTTAAGTTAGGGAACCACAGAAATTTGAATTCAACTACAACACGTGTACAGAGTCGTTTGTTATGGATAAGGTTAGGGTTAAGGTTATGACTAAGTGCGAGTGTAGGGTTATGTTTCGAGGTAGTGTTCGGGCTTTCCTCAGGGATCGGATATGTGCAACTGGGAGGTTTAAATTTAGGGCACCATATTAATTTGTAATCTACTACTGTGTCTGTGTGCAGTGTCTCAGATTAGCGTTAGTGTTAGGGAAAGGGAAAAAGGTTAAGGATTAGCGTCGGGTTATGGTTAGGGCAATATTTAGAGTTAGGTTTAGGCTTAGGGCTTGTTTTACGGTTATGTTGCTTGGTACTGTTCAGATAGTAATCAGGGAAGGTGTCTGTGCAATATGGAGTGTTAAAACGAGGGAAACATACAAACTTGAATTGGCCTGCAATATCTCAGTACAATTTCTCAATTTAAGATTATGGTTAGGAATAGGGTTAGGGGTGAAGGCCCATATTATGGTTATGTTTCATTCATTGCTAGGTTTGTGCTTCAGAATGGGATATGTGACACTTGGAGTGTTGCACTTAGGGCACCATACAAATTTGAAAATAACTACAGTGTTTGAGTGCAGTGTCTCAGAATATGGATAGTCATTGGATTAGGGTTTGGGATAGGATTATTGTTAGGGTTATTGTTTCGGCTAGGGTTAATTTTAGGGTTAGGGTTGGGGTTTCAGCATGTTTTAGGATTCGGGTTAGTGTTAAGTTTTTACCTACATTTAGGGTTATGGTTAGGGTTAAGGTTCCGACTAAGGTTAGGGATAGGTTCAGGATTTCAGCTAGGGTTAGGTTTAGGGTTAGGGTTTCACCTAGGATTAGGGTTAGGGTTAAGGTTAGCGTTGCGCCTAGGGTTAGGGTTAGTTTTTCAGCTAGGTTTAGGGTTAGGTTTAGGGTTAGGTTTTCAACTAGTGTTAGGGTAGGTGTTAGGTTTAGGGTTTCAGCTAGGGTTAGGGTTAGGGTTAGGTTAAGGGTTTCAGCTAGGTTTAGTTTTAGGGTTAGGTTTATGTTTTCACCTAATGTTAGGGTTAGTGTTAGGGTTAGGGTTTCACCTAGGTTTAGGGTTATGGTTAGTGTTAGTGTTTCGAATAGGTTTAGGCTTAGGTTAGGTTTAGGGTTTCAGCTAGGTTTAGGGTTAGGTTTAGTGTTTCAGCTAGGTTTAGGGTTAGGGATAGCTTTTCGCATAGGGTTAGGGTTAGGGTTAGGGTTTCACCTATGGGTTGGATTAGGGTAGTGTTAGGGTTTCTGCTACTTTTAGGGTTAGGGTTTCAACTAAGGTTAGGGTAAGGGATAGGGTTAGGGTTTCAGCTAGGGTTAGGTTTAGGGTTACGTTTAAGGTTGCAGCTAGGGTTAGGGTTACAGATTCTTCTAGGTTTAAAGTTAGGGTTTTGCCTATGTTTAGGGTTAGGGTTAGGGTTAGGTATTTGGCTAGGGTTAGTCTTAGTGTTAGTGCTAGGGTTTCACCTAGGTTTAGGGTGAGGGTTAGGGAAAGGGATTCAGCTAGGATTAGGGTTAGGTTTAGGCTTAGGGTTAGGATAAGTGTTATGGTTAGGGTTAGGCTTTTGCCTAGGGTTAGGTTTAGGGTTATGGACAGGGATTCACCAGGGTTAGGGTTAGGGTTAGCGTTACTTTTTCCCCTAGGGTTGTGGCTAGGGTTAGGGTTTTGCCTAGGTTTAGGGTTAGGGTTAGGGTTTTGGCTAGGGTTAGATTTAGCTTTAGGTTTAGGGCTAGTGTTAGGGCTATGTTTCGTGTCAGTGTTTTGATCGTAATCAGGGAAGGGATCTGTTCAACACCGAGTGTTTAAGTTAGGGAACCACAGAAATTTGAATTCAACTGCAATATCTGTGAACTGTGTTGCCCGTTATACATAGGGTTAGGGTTAGGGTTAAGTTTAAGGGCAAATATTAGGGTTAGATTTTGAGTTAATGTTAGAGTTTTTCTCAGGGATAGGATATGTGCAGCTGTCAGGTTTATATTTAGGGCACCAAACTAATTTGCATTCTACTACATTGTCTGAGTGCAGTCTCTCAGATTAGCGTTACTGCTAGTGTAAGGGTCAGGGTTATGTCAAAGATGAGGTTTTGGGTTAGGGTTAGGGCTAGGTTTACATTTCGTGTTAGGGTTAGGGCTGGTTTAGGGTTATGTTTCATGTTACTGTTAAGAGAGTAATCAGTGAAGGGATCTTTGCAATGTGGAGTGTTCAAACTAGGGAATCCTACAAACTGTATTTCAACTGCAATGTCTGAATACAATGTCTTAAGTTAGGGTTGCAGTTAGGGTTAAGGTTAAGGGTGAGGGCCAATAATATGGTTATGTTTCTTTAATTGGTATGGTTGTGTTTAGGGATGGGACATATGCCACTTTGATGGTTTCACTTAGGGGACCATAGAAATTTGAAAATATCTACAGTGTTTGAGTGCAGTGTCTCAGAATATTGTTAGGTTTCGGATGAAGGTTAGGGGTAGGATTATTGTTTGTGTTATATTTTCGGCTAGTGTTAGGTTTAGGGTTAGGGTTAGGTTTTCAGGTAGGGTTAAGGTTGTGGTTAAAGTGAGGGTTTCGCCTACCTTTAGGGTTAGGGTTCCACCTATGTTTAGGTTTAGGGTTAGGTTTAGGGGTTTTTATAGGGTAAGGGTTATGGTTAGGGATAGGGCTAACTTTTGTGTAGGGCTAGAGTTATGGTTAGGGCGAGGGCTAGGGTTAGGGATATGTTTTGTGTTAGTGTTTTCATTGTAATCAGGGGACGGATCTGTGCTACGGAGAGTGTTTAAGTTAGGGAACCACAGAAATTTGAATTCAAATTCAATACCTGTGTACAGAGTCACTGCTTATGGATAGGCTTAGGGTTAGGGTTAAGGCTAAGGGCGAGCGTAGTGTTATGTTTCAATTTAGTGTTCGGGCTTTCCGCAGGGATTGGATATGTGAAACTGGGAGGTTTAAATTTAGGGCACCACACTTATTTGTAATCTACTACTGTGTCTGAGTGCAGTGTCTCAGATTAGCATTAGTGTTAGGGTAAGGGAGAGGGATCGGTTAAGGATTAGTGTTTGGATTATGGTTAGGGCAAGGTTTAGAGTTAGGGTTAGGGTTAGGGCTAGGTTTGTGGTTATGTTCCATGGTACTGTTAAGATAGTAATCAGGGAAGGTATCTGTGCAATATTTAATGTTAAATCTAGGGAACCATACAAATTTGAATTCGCCTGCAATATCTGAAGACAATGTCTTAATTTAGGATTACGGTTAGGTTTAGGGTTAGGGGTGATGGCCAATATTACGGTTATGTTTCATTCATTGCTAGTGTTGTGCTTCGGAATGGGATATGTGCCACTTGGATGGTTTCACTTAGGGCACCATAGATATTTGAAAATAACTAGAGAGTTTGAGTGCAGTGTCTCAGAATAGGTTTAGTGATTGGATTAGGGTTCAGGATAGGATTATTTTTCGGGTTACATTTTTGCCTGGGTTTGGGTTTAGTGTTAGGTTTAGGGTTTCAGCATGTTTTAGGTTTAGGGTAAACGTTAAGGTTTCACCTAGGTTTAGGGTTGGGGTAAGGGTTAGTGTTTCGGCTAGGGTTAGGGTTAGGTTTAGTGTTTCAGCTAGGGATAGGGTTAAGGTTAGCGTTTGGGTTTCGCCTAGGGTTAGGGTTAGGGTTAGGGTTAGGGTTTCACCTAGGGTTAGGGTAGGTGTTATTGTTAGTGTTTGGGCTAGGTTTAGATTTAGGTTTAGGTTTTGGATTTCAGCTAGGTTTAGGCTTATGGCTAGGGGTTACGTTTTCACCTAGGATTAGGGTTAACGTTAGGGTTAGGGTTTCAGCTAGGGTTAGGGTTAGGGTTAGGTTTAGGGTTTAGGCTAGTTTAGGCTTAGTGTTAGGTTTAGGGATTCACCTAGGTTTAGGGTGAGAGTTAGTGTTAGGGTTTTGACTTGGGTTAGGGTTAGTTTTAGGGTTTAAGCTAGGGTTAGGTTTAGTGTTATTGTTAGGGTTGCACCTATGGGTAGGATATGGTTCGGGTTAGGATTTCACCTTGGCTTAGAGTTTGGGTGTTACAGTTTCGCCTAGGTTTAGAGTTAGGGTTAGGGTTTCGGCTAGGGTTAGGCTTAGGGTTAAGTTTAGGGCTAGTGTTAGGTTTATGTTTCGTGTTAATGTTTTGATCATAATCAGGGAATGGATCTGTGCAACGGGGAGTGTAAAAGTTAGGGAACCACAGAAATTTGAATTCAACTGCAGTATCTGTGAACTCTGTTGCCTGTTATGGATAGGGTTAGGGTTCGGGTTAAGTTTAAGGGCAAATGTTAGGGTTAGACATCGAGTTAGTGTTAGGGTTTTTCTCAGGGATAGGACATGTGCAGCTCAGTGGTTTAAATTTAGGGCACCATAGTAATTTGCATTCGACTACAGTGTCAGAGTGCAGTCTCTCAGTTTAGCATTAGATTTAGTGTAAGTGATAGGGTTAGGTTAAAGATGAGGTTTTGGGTTAGGTTTAGAGCTAGGTTTAATTTGTGTTAGGGTTAGGGCTGGTTTAGGCTTATGTTTCATGTTATTTTTAAGATAGTAATCAGGGAAGGGATCTGTGCAACATGGAGTGTTAAAACTAGGAAATCATGCAAGTTGGATTTCAACTGCATTGTCTGAATACAATGTCTTAATTTAGGTTTAAGGTTAGGTTTAGGGTTAAGGGTGAGGGCCAATATTACGGTGATGTTTCTTTCATTGCTAGGGTTGTGCTTGGGAATCAGATATGTGCCACTTGGAGGGTTTCACATAGGGCACCATAGAAATTTGAAAATAACTAGCGTGTTTGAGTGCAGTGTCTCACAATAAGGTTAGTGTTAGGATTAGGGTTCTGGATAGGATTATTGTTAGGGTTATTGTTTCATCTATGGTTAGGTTTAGGGCTAGAGTTTCTTCTAGGGTTAGGTTAGGGTTAGGTTTAGGGTTTCACCTATGGTTATGGTGTTGGTCAGGTTTAGGGTTTCGGCTGGTGTTTGAGTTAGGTTTAGGATTTCAGCTTGGTTAGGCTTAGTGTTAGTGTTTCGCCTAGGGTTAGGGTTAGGGTTAAGTTTAGGGTTTCACCTATGGTTAGGGTTATGTTTAGTTTTAGGGTTTCAGCTACAGTTAGACCTAGGGATTTTTTTACGGATTTGCAAAGGTTTAGGGTTAGGATTTCACCTAGGTTTAGGGTTAGGGTTAGGGTTAGGTTTTCGGCTAGTATTAGGCTTAGGGTTAGTGTTAGGGTTTCTCCTAGGGTTAGGGTGAGGATTAGGGTTAGGTTTTCAGCTAGGGTTAGGTTTAGATTTAGGATTTTAGCTAGGGTTCAGATTAGGTTTAGGGTTAGGGTTTTGCCTAGGTTTAGGTTTAGGGATATTGTTATGGTTTCACTTAGGGTATGGTTAGCGTTTGGGTTACGTTTTTGCCTAGGGTTAGGGTTAGGGTTTGGGTTTCGCCTAGGGTTAGTGTTAGGGTTAGAATAAGGGTTTCGGTTAGGGTTGGACTTAGGGTTAGGTTTAGGGCTAGTGTTAGGTTTATGTTCATGTTAGTGTTTTGTTCGTAATCAGGGATGGGATCTGTGCCAGACGGAGTGTTTAAGTTAGGGAACCACAGAAATTTGAATTCAACTACAATACGTGTACAGTGTCGCTTGTTATGGATAAGGTTAAGGTTAGGGTTATGACTAATGGCAAGTGTAGGGTTATCTTTCGAGTTAGTGTTCGGGCTTTCCTCAGGGACATGATATGTGCAACTGGGAGGTTTAAATTTAGGGCACCATATTAATTTGTAATTTACTACTGTGTCTGTGTGCAGTGTCTCAGATTAGCTATAGCGATAGGGAAAGGGAAAATATTAGGTTAAAGATTAGCATTTGGGTTATGGTTAGGGCAAGTTTTAGAGTTATTTTTAGGCTTAGGGCTTGTTTTATGGTTATGTTACTTGGTATTGTTAGGATAGTAATCAGGCAAGGTGTCTGTGCAATATGGAGTGCTAAAACTAGGGAACCATAGAAATTTGAATTTGCCTGTATTATCTGAATAGAAAGTCTTAAATTAGGGATACAGTTAGGGTTAGGGTTAAGGGTGACGGCCAATATTATGGTTATGTTTCATTCATTGCTAGGGTTGTGCTTTGGAATGTGATGTGTGCCATTTGAAGGGTTGCATTTAGGGCACCATACAAATTTGAAAACATTTACAGTGTTTGAGGGCCGGGTCTCTGAATAGGGTTAGTTTTCAGATTAAAGTTTGGTTTGGATAATTCTAAGGGTTATTTTGTTGGCAAGTTTAACTTTAAGGTTAGGATTATGTTTTCATGTATGGTTAAGTTTGTGGTTAATGAGAGGGTTTTGCTGACAGTTAGGGTTATGGTTTCGCCTAGGATTAGCTTTAAGATTAGCGTTAGGGTTTTTTGTAGGTTAAGGGTTATGTTTAGGGATAAGGCTAGGTTTTGTGTAGGGTTAGTGTTATGGTAAGGGATAGGGCTTGAGTTAGGGTTATGTTTCGTGTTAGTGTTGGGGTCTGTGCTACGGGGAGTGTTTAATTTAGGGAACCACAGTAATTTGAATTCAACAGCAATACCTGTGTACAGAGTCAACGGTTATTGATAGGGTTAGGGTTACGATTAAGGCTAAGGGTGTGGGTTAGGGTTATGTTACAAGTTAGTGTTCGGGCTTTCCTCAGGGAAAGGATATGTGTAACTGGGAGGTTTAAATTTAGGGCACCATTCGAATTTGAAATCTAGTACTGTGTCTGAGTGCAGTGTCTCAAATTAACGTTAGTGTTAGTGTAAGGGATATGGTTAGGGTAAGGATTAGCGTTTGGGTTAGGGTTAGGGCTAGGTTTAGGTTTACGGTTAGGGTGAGGGCTAGGTATATATTTATGTTCCATGGTACTGTTAAGATAGTAATCAGGGAAGGTATCTGTGCAATATGGAGTGTTAAAACTAGGGAACCATACAAATTTGAATTCGCCTGCAATATCTGAATACAATGTCTTAAGTTAGGGTTATGGTTATGGTTAGGGTTAAGGGTGGGGGCCAATATTATGGTTATGTTTAATTCATTGCTAGGGTTTTGCTTCAGAGTTGGATATGTGTCACTTGGAGTGCTGCCCTTTCAAATTTGACAATAACTACAGTGTTTCCGTGCAGTGTCTCAGAATAGGGTTAGTGTTCGGGATAGGATTATTGTTAGGGTTATTTATTCGGCTAGGGTTAGGTTTAGGGTTTCACCTAGTGTTAGGGTTAGTTTTAGGGTTATGTTTTTGTGTAGGTTTAGGTATAGGTATAGCGTTTCAGCTAGGGATAGGTTTAGGGTTAGGCTTTGCCCGAAGGTTAGGGTTAGGGTTAGGGTTTCGGTTTCCCCTAGGGTTAGGGTTAGGGTTAGGTTTACGTTTTCGTCTAGGGTTAGGGTTAGGGTTAGATTTAGGGTTTCGCCTAGGTTTAGGGTTATGGTTAGGGTTAGGGTTTCGGCTAGGGTTAGGTTTAGGGCTAGTGTTAGGTTGATGTTTCGTGTTAATGTTTAGATCATATTCAGGGAATGGATCTGGGCAAAGGGAAGTGTTAAAGGGAGGGAGCCACAGAAATTTGAATTCAACTGCAATACCTGTGAACTCTGTTGCCCGTTATGGATAGGGTTAGGGTTAGGGTTAAATTTAAGGGCAAATGTTAGTGTTAGACTTCGAGTTTGTGTTAGGGTTTTTCTCAGGGATAGAATATGTGCAGCTGGGAGGTTTAAATTTAGGGCAGGATACTAATGTGAATTCTACTGCAGTGTCTGAGTGCAGTCTCTCAGATTAGCAATAGTGTTAGGATAAGTGATAGGGTTAGGTTAAGGATCAGGTTTTGGGTCATAGTTAGGACTAGGTTCACATTTCATGTAAGGGTTAGTGCTAGGGTTTCACCTAGGGTTAGGGTTGGGTTATGGTTAGGGTTTCGCCTAGGGTTAGGGTTAGTGTTGGGGTTACAGTTAAGGATATGGCTAGGGTTGGGGTTATGTTTCGTGTTAGTGTTTTGATTGTAATCAGGGAAGGGATCTGTGCTATGGGGCATGTTTAAGATAGGGAACCACAGAAATTTTTGTTCAACTGCAACACATGTGTACAGAGTCACCGGTTATTGATAGTGTTGGGGTTATGGTTAAGGCTAAGGGTGAGGGTTAGGGTTATGTTAGAAGTTAGTGTTCGGGCTTTCCTCAGGGAAAGGATATGTGCAACTGGGAGGTTTAAATTTGGGGCACAATACGAATTTGAAATCTGGTACTGTGTCTGAGTGCAGTGTCTCAGATTACCGTTAGTGTTAGTGTAAGGGATATGGTTAGGGTAAGGATTAGCGTTTCGGTTATGCTTAGGGCTAGGTTTAGGTTCATGGTTAGGGTTAGGGCTAGGTTTATGTTTATGTTCCATGGTACTGTTAAGATAGTAATCAGGGAAGGTATCTGTGCAATATGGAGTGTTAAAACTAGGGAACCATACAAATTTGAATTCGCCTGCAATATCTGAATACAATGTCTTAAGTTAGGGTTATGGTTATGGTTAGGGTTAAGGGTGGGGGCCAATATTATGGTTATGTTTAATTCATTGCTAGGGTTTTGCTTCAGAATTGGATATGTGCCACTTGGAGTGCTGCACTTAGGGCACCATACAAATTTGAAAATAACTACAATGTTTTAGTGCAGTGTCTCAGAATAGGGTTAGTGTTCGGGATATGATTATAGTTAGGGTTACTGTTTCGGCTAGGCTTATGTTTAGGGTTTCAGCTATGGTTAGGGTGAGGTTTAGGCTTAGGGATTCACCTAGGGTTAGGGTTAGTTTTAGGGTTATGGGTTTGTGTAGGTTTAGGTTTAGGTTTAGTGTTTCAGCTAGGGATAGGGTTAGGGTTAGGGTTTGGCCGAGGGTTAGGTTAGGGTTAGGGTTAGGATTTCGCCTAGGTGTAGGATGAGGGTTAGATTTAGGATTTCAGCAATGGTCAGGGTTAGGGTTAGGGTTAGGGTTTCACCTAGGGTTAGGTTAAGTGATAGGGTTAGGGTTTCGGCTAGGTTTAGATTTAGGGTTAGGTTTAGGGTTTCAACTAGGGTTATGGTTAGGGTTAGGGTTACGGATTTGCCTAGGTTTAGGGTTAGGGTTAGGGTGTATTTCGTTTTCATGTTTTGATCGTAATCATGGAATGTATCTGTGCAATGGGAAGTGTTAAAGTGAAGGAACCACAGAAATTTGAATTCAAATGCAATATCTGTGAACTCTGTTTCCCGTTATGGTTAAGGTTAGGGTTAGGGTTAAATTTAAGGGCAAATGTTAGGGATAGACTTCTAGTTATTGTTAGGGTTTTTCCCAGGTATAGGATACGTGCAGTTGGGACATTTAAATTTAGAGCACCATACTAATTTAAAATCTAATACTGTGTCTGAGTGCAGTGTCTCAGATTAGTGTTCGTGGTAGGGTAAGGGATAGGGTTAGGTTAAGGATTAGCTTTTGGGTGATGGTTAGGGCTAGGTTTAGGGATATGATTAGGGTTAGGGCTAGGTTTATGGTTTTATTCCATGGTACTCTTAAGATAGTAATCAGGCCAGGTATCTGTGCAATATGGAGTGTTAAAACTAGGGAACCATACAAATGTGAATTCGCCTGCCATATCTGAATACAATGTATTAAATTAGGGTTACAGTTATGGTTAGGGTTAAGGGTGAGGGCCCAATATTATGGTTATGTTTAATTCATTGCTAGGGTTTTGCTTCAGAATTGGATATGTGCCACTTGGAGTGCTGTGCTTAGGGCACCACACAAATTTGAAAATAACTATAGTGTTTTATTGCAGTGTCTCAGAATAGGGTTAGTGTTCAGATTAGGTTTCGGGATAGAATTATTGTTAGGGTTATTGTTTCAAACAGGGTTAGGTTTAGGTTAGGTTTAGGGTTTCACCTAGTGTTAGGGTAAGTGCTTGGGTTACGGTTTCAGATAGGTTTGGTTTAGGTTTAGTTTTAGTGTTTCAGCTAGGGTTCAGGTTAGGGTTAGGGTTAGGGTTTTGCCTAGGTTTAAGGTTAGGTTTAGGGTTTCACCTAGGTTTAGGGTTATGGTTAGGCTTTGGTTTTCGGCTAGGTTTAGCCTTAAGATTAGGGTTAGGGTTTCACCTAGGGTTAGGGAGAGGGTTAGAGTTAGGGTTTCATCTTGGGTTAGGTTTTGTTTAGGGTTTCAGCTAGGGTTAGTGTTAGGGTTAAGGTTAGGGATTCTCCTAGGGTTAGGGATAGAGTTAGGGTTAGGGTTTCAGCTAGGGTCAGTTTTAGTGTTAGTTTTATCGTTTTGCCTATTATTAGGGTTAGGGTTAGGGATAGGGTTTCACCTAGTTTTAGGGTAAGGTTTAGGGTTAGGGTTTTGGCTAGGGTTAGATTTAAGGTTAGTTTTAGGATTAGTGTTAGGGTTATATTTCTTGTTAGTATTTTGATCATAATCTGGGAAGGGATATGTGCAATATGGAGTGTTTAAGATAGGGAACCACAGAAATTTGAATTCAACTGCAATATCTGTGAACTCTGTTGCCTGTTATGAATACGGTTAGGGTTAGTGTTAGGATTATGGATTCAGCTAGGGTTAGGGTTACTGTTTGGATTAGGATTAGGTTTAGGTTATGGTTAGGGTTTCGCCTAGGTTTAGGCTTTCACTAGGGTTAGTGTTAGGTTTAGGATTAGCGTTTTGACTAGGGTTAGAGTCAGTGTTAGGGTTATGGTTTCACCTAAGTTTAGGGTTAGGGTTAGGGTTAGGGTTTCACCAAGGGTTAGGGTTAGGGTTAGTGTTAGGGTTTCGGCTAGGTTTAGGTTTAGGCTTAGGGTTTCAACTAGGGAGGTTAGGGTTAGGCTTTCGCCTAGGGTTAGGGTTAGGGTTAGGGTTAGGGTTTCAACTAGGGAGGTTAGGGTTAGGCTTTCGCCTAGGGTTAGGGTTAGGGTTAGGGTTAGGTTTTCACCTAGGGTTAGGGTTCGTGTTAGGGTTAGGGTTTCACCTAGGGATAGGGTTAGGGTTAGGGTTTCACCTAGGATTAGGGTTAGGGTTTCGACTAGGGTTAGGGTTAGGTTGTGGGTTAGGGTTTTGCCTAGGGTTAGGTTTAGGTTTAGGTTTAGGGGTTCAGCTAGGGTTGAAGTTAGGGTTAGGGTTATGGTTTTGGTTTAAGTTTAGGTTTAGGGCTAGGGTTAGGTTTATGTTTCTTATTAGCGTTTGGATTGTAATCAGGGAAGGGCTCTGTGTTACGGGTGTGTTTAAGTTAGGGAACCAGAGAAATTTGAATTCAACTGCAATACCTGTGTACAGAGTCGTCGGTTATGGATAGAGTTAGGGATAGGGTTAAGATTAATGGCGAGGGATACTGTTATGATTCAAGGTAGTTTTCAGGCTTTCCTCAGGGATAGGATATGTGCAAAAGGGAGGTTTAAATTTAGGGTACTCTACTAATTTAAAATCTACTACATATCTGAATGCAGGGTCTCAGTTTAGCATTAGTGTTAGGGTAAGGGGTAAGGTTAGGTTAAGGATTAGTGTTTGGGTTATGGTTAGGGCTAGGTTTAGGGTTAGGGTTAGGGTTAGGGCTAGGTTTAAGGTTATGTTCTACGGTACTGTTTAAATAATAATCAGGGAATATATCTGTGCAATATGGATTGTTAAAACTAGGGAACCATACAAATTTGAATTCACCTGCTTCGGAATGGGATATTTGCCACTTGTAGGGTTGCACTTAGGGCACCATACCAATTTGAAAATAACTACAGTGTTTGAGTGCAGTGTCTCAGAATAGGGTTAGTGTTCAGATTAGGTTTCGGGATAGGATTATTGTTAGGGTTATTGTTTCAAACAGGGTTAGGTTTAGGGTTTCAGATAGGGTTAGGGTCAGGGTTAGGGTTAGGGTTTCACCTAGTGTTAGGGTTAGGGTTAGTGTTAGGGTTTCACCTAGGGTTATGTTTAGGGTTAGGATTAGGGTTTCGGCGAGGTTTAGATTTAGAGTTAGGGTTAGAGTTAGTCTTTCTCTTTGGGTTAGGTTTATGGTTAGGATTACAGATTCAGCAATAGTTAGGGTTAGGTTTAGGGTAATAGCTAGGGTTAGGGTTAGGGTTTGGGGTAGGGTTAGGGTTAGGGTTAGTGTTAGGGTTATGCTTAGGGTTAGGGTTAGGGTTAGAGTTAGGGTTTCACCTAGGTTTAGGGTTAGGGTTAGAGTTAGGGTTTTCCCTAGAGTTAGGGTTAGGGTTAGAGTTAGGGTTTTGCCTAGAGTTAGGGTTTGTGTTAGGGTTAGGGTTTCAGGTAGGGTTAGGTTTACGGATTCAACTAGTGTTAGGGTTAGGTTTAGGGTTAGGGTTTCGACTACAGTTAGGGTCACTGTTAAGTTTATGGTTTTGCCTAAGTTTAGGGTTAGGGTTAGGGTTAGGGTTTCACCTAGGTTTACAGTTAGGGTTAGGGTTAGGGTTTTGAGTAAGGTTAGGGTTAGGTTTATGGTTTCAACTGGGGTTAGGTTAGGGTTACGCTTTCTTCTAGGGTTAGGATTAGGGTTAGGTTTTTGCCTACGTTTAGGGATAGGGTTAGGGTTAGGGTTTCTCCTAGGGATAGGGTTAGGGTGAGGGTTAGGGTTTCACCTAGGGTTAGGGTTAGGTTTATGGTTAGGTTTAGGGTTTCGCTAGGGTTAGTGTTAGGTTTAGGCTTAGGGTTTTGACTAGGTTGCAGTCAGTGTTATGGTTATGATTTCACCTAAGATTAGGTTTAGGGTTAGGGTTAGGGTTTCACATGGGTTAGGGTTAGAGTTAGTTTTAGGCTTTTGGCTAAGGTTAGGGTTAAGCTTAGTGTTTCCACTAGGGTTAGTTTAGGGTTACGCTTTCGCCTAGGGTTAGGGTTAGGGTTATGGTTTGTTTTTCGTCTAGTGTTAGGGATTGGGTTAGGGTTAGGGTTTCACCTAGGGATAGGTTTAGGGTTAAGGTTAGGGTTTCGCCTAGGGTTAGGGTTAGGGTTTCGCCTAGGGTTAGGGTTAGGGTTTCGCCTAGGGTTAGGTTTATGTTTAGGGTTTCAGCTAGATTTAGGGTTAGGGTTACGGTTTTGCCTAGGGTTAGGGTTAGGGTTCTGTTTCGTGCTACTGTTTGGATTGTAATTAGGGCAGGGCTCTGTGCTACGGGGAGTGTTTAAGTTAGGGAACTACAGAAATTTGAATTCAACTGCAATACCTGTGTACAGTGTCGCCAGTTATGGATAGGGTTAGGGGTAGGTTTAGGACTAAGGGCGAGGGTTAGTGTTATGTTTCAAGTTAGTGTTCAGGCTTTCCTCAGGGATAGGATATGAGCAAAAGGGAGGTTTAAATTTAGGGCACCCTACTAATTTGAAATCTACTACTGTGTCTGAGTGCGGTGTCTCAGATTAGCGTTAGTTTTAAGGTAAGGGATAAATTTAGGTTAAGGATTAGCGTTTGGGTTATGGTTATGGCTAGGTTTAGTGTTAGGGTTATAGTTAGGGCTGGGTTTAC